>JAPVLO010001470.1:0-227211 GCA_027257055.1 Cephalopachus bancanus | reverse complement strand
CAAATGTGATCCCATGGTGGGGTTCACAGTGGAGTCCACCATGAATAACAAAAACATTTCTATCACTCAGGATATTATAAGGGTTTAGAGTTAGCTGAGGATAGGGGCCAGACCTCTCTGTGAATAGGCCAAACTCCTTACTGCACATTTACACTGTTTGCTTTCATATCTTTAGCTCATACACATACTCATATATCTCCTTTTCTCATCTCTAGTCCTCTAAAGTCCCCAGAGATGATAGAGAACACGAGCGCCCTTGGCATCCCCTCCCACTTCTTTTCTCCCTCTTACTTCCCAACTTTTAAATCTGTCCCTTAGCTCTCATATAGTCAAGGTTGAGACCATTTAAAATGGTTTTATAAGCATAGGGTAATTATTTTTTTCTGAACCAAACCTGTTTATTGGTATTACAACTGTAACATATCATCATAATAACCCAGCCTCTCAATTCTGTTTTCTATCATGCACAGTTCACTTTGTTTTTAAAAACACCCCTACCAGGTTTCACACAATCATTATAGTATTTTTGTTTTCTTAAAATTTTATGAGGATGCTGATAAGAATGTACAAATTTCGAAAAAACAAAAATAAGGCGTGGATACTTTATCACTAAGCAGTTTTCTCAGAAGTGGATAGTCAATGTTAGGTGGTCCTGTGTGGCTAGCCATTTCTCAGAACACAGAAAGGGTGGGAGATTTCTCATCCATCACTAGTATCTAGGGGTAAAGTACTTAGATAAGTTCAACATTGTCACCTCTTAAACTGTCTTAAACTGATCTCATATTTTCCAGATTTGAACTCTATTTTATTATAATCAATAACAGGAGACTCTGGGCAATTGATTCAATTTTATCTTCCAGCTCAAATATTGAATTGATATTTTAAAATATTTTCCAAGTGCAATATCACTATTCTAATTTTTAAAATTGCCAATTCCTATTTTGAGGAAGATTTTATATGTGCAATATTTTCTTAAATCATGCTGGCTTCTTTTGCTGTGCTGAAGAGAGATTTCTTTTTTTCCTTAAGATTTCCTTCCCCAAATTAGAAGTCTGTTTGGGAACCCTGTTTACAAGATCTGCTCATAGCAATGATAGGATTAGCCTTAAGTTCTATAAATAAGGTAGCACCTCTTTGAAGGCCCCACACTGAAAACTAAAACCAACCACCCCACCCAATTTACAGACTACATTAACATGACATTACTATGCCACTATTTTATCAATATAGTACCAGGACACACTTCACCAGGATGATCAAAGTTGCCATGAACTTTTTTCTTCTTTTCAGGAACTTTCTGAACAACCTGCCTGCCCATCAATAGAAAACATCATCTCCACTATGCCACGGTGCAAATTCTGGACTGAGGCTGTACATGTAAGTCACATCCATTACTATGCTGCCATCTGTTTTACAGAAACTACCAGAAATAGCTGATGAGCCCCAGTTCCACAATCATCACTGTATATGGTAAATTCCCTTTTGAATATCTTCGTTCTACAAATAGATGCATGGCAGGAAGGAAAGACACACATGTGTGTTCATCTGCCATTTTCCACCAGATGGCTCCGTGGTGGCCCCAGAGTTTGTGACAATTTGTCCTGAGCTGGATTTTACTTGGATTTTAAAAAGATAAATTATTGGTAAAAATACTAAATAGTATTTCTCTAAACATAAATTTGCAGGTTCACAAATTTCCAGCCTAGATATTAAAAAGTAATCCAACAACTGTTATACAGGCCTATCTCATTGATTTACCCTAGAGTTCCTTTGTCTGATTTTTTTTAATCTATCCCAGCCTAAAGTCACTCTTAACTAATGAGCTGTTGTGGGCCCCCACCTCACTGAGAAAATAAAAGACACGAATAAAAACTTTGTCATATTTCCACTAGCACAACCAACACATCTTTTCCCTTTTTAAAACTGTTATCATACAAAAAAATCCCATCTTAAATTAAAGAATGTCCCACCAAGGATGGGACTCTCACTTTGTGTGTCTTTCACAGAATATGTCTCACCCACTCCTCAGTAACAATGGCTTGAGCATCTACTCTGTGCCATGCAGGTTTTGGGACCTGGGATCACAGTGAGTCAGGTACACTTGTGGGCAAGAAAGAAGAATGATGGCAGTCTTTGACTGCAGTAATTATAGATGGCAGTGACGTGGGCTGATGTAGGAAATATTAGAAAGGAGGAGTAGGAAATCAAAACCTTCTTTTAGGAACTTTTACATATCAAACTGGCATAAAAATAAATCCACTCATCTGGGATGTTTCAAGTGAAGTTAAGATTTTGGAATCATCAGCAAGCAATTGACATTAAGAAACAGTGAACTAGATAGGTCACCCATCCAGAGTGTAGCTATGGAAGAAGACTCAGCAGTGGGCCCTGAGAGCCTATGACATCAGCAGTCAGACCAAGAAGACTCAATGAAGGAGCCTTGGAAGGGTCTAAAATGAAAACTAGAATTTGGTGAGTCAACTAGTTACTCTGCCCCCCCCGAGTCGGATATGTGATATCATCACTTAAAGTTTAGCTAGCTTCCTTTGTCCTAAGCTAGACTTCAAATGACTGCAATATTATTCAAGTGTCTCTGGAGTTTGCCTAAAATCTCTTTATTCAGATTGCATCCAATGGTATACTACGGTATAAATAATTTAGAAGAATGGGTAATATTTAGGAACTTCATTAGAAATACAGTCCCTTACAATTCACTCTCCAGAAGCAGAGAAAGTATTTAAGATGGTGGAAAGCAAACCATTCATAAAAAGAAAAAGGGCCAAGCTGTAATTAACACTGGAAATTGAATGTACTTCATAGCCCATGGCCCAGTCCAATAGCTAACAAGGGCAACCGTGCTCTTCATAAATGTACATGTTCTATTCTCTTCTATGTTTCAGTGTTAAGATGCTGCTTCCCATCTCCCAAATAACGCAAATTTTATAGTACTTTGAAGTAGAGACTAACACTGAATAGAAACTTCAATTTTTCTGCTACTAATTTCATAAATTCCACATTTTATTGAAGGTTATAATTGGATATATTTAAAATTTTGTTTATCTACATGAAGAATGAGTATACAACAATAAAATTTAGTTTATTGCATCAAAATATCCAACATTTCAGAAAATTTATATAATTTTAGATTAATTTAGCATAAATTTTGTATTATATTAAAATAAACATCAGCTTTGAGGTTTGGATCTGGAAGGGAAATGACAGAAATAACAAAAAATAATAAAAATAACATAATTCATCTTCATGTATTTGGAAATGAACTTCTCTACAACAAAGTGACTCACAGATTTGATATTTACTTATTATATTTAGACAATATAATCTATCAAAAATAAATAATATATGGTGACTATGATTTAATAATTGAATTTCATCATAGAGGCAACCCTTTTGGGTACTCTCAGTGTGGGAGCTTTTCTGTCCTCTCAATAAATCCTGCTTTCAAAAAAAAAAAAAATTTCATCATATTATTATTTCAAGAAGAAAAAAAAAAAAAAGAAAGAGAAATTTTTGGGGAAGAAATCAATTGCATAAATTGAGCAATTTTCCATGGCATTATTAAAAAAAATTTTTAAAAAAAAGAAATTATACTTTCATAAAGATATAAAAAACATATGTTAATATCTTAAATTCATTAATTAAATGAAGAAACATCAGAACATGCAAATGAAGGAAAATTTGGTTTTCATGGGATGGGGCCTCCCCCCTCAAGTCAGAATTCATTTGATATTTATAGACAAGAATTATTGTGTTGCTATCAGTTGTCTACAACTTGTGGAGTTGTAATGTAACTCCTAAAATCAGAATCATTACCAGAAAGGTGTATTTGGGAGACAATGCACACTTTTCCCACTGAAGCTTACTTTTTTTTCCCAAACAATCCACATCACATATATGCTTATAGTGAACCACATCAAGATACATTGGGATCTGCCTTGCCCATTCCCGCACCCCTTGGGCTAGCTCTCAGCAGGGGCCAGCTCAGCAGTGAGCAGATGTGTTCACTGAGTCTTGTCTACCTGCACCTGATTAAAAGATGAAGGCTGGTGCCTGGGGTTTTAAGAAGCCTTTCAAGAAACTCACCAAAATCTGCCAGGAGCTCCGGGGGTCCCTTAAACAACAGATGTTAAACAATTCCAGATGGCACATCAGAAGAGCTGTTTACAAGACGGGTACTGATATGGAAAAAATTCTAACTCCTTTAGATATAAGTCTCCCTAAGGAAGGCACCATGCAGTTAGTTCCTCCTGGCATAACATCCTCCTGCAGAATAAAGAAACTTATAGACTGGATTTGAGTGTACAGAAGATGTTAGGAGCAATGTACCACTCATAGGTAGAGTAGAACTATGAACTCTGCAGATGATGAAATGTTCACACTGAGGCAGACCACTTGACACAGCCTCATTTCATCACTGACTTCTAGGTCACATGTTCAGAAGACATATGATAGGATTTTTAAAAAATCAAATATTAAAATCAAGGGCCCACAGTGGAGGAGGGAAAAAAAATGGTGTTAAAATTGTGTCTAAACTTTTTTAGTTCTGAGTTGCTAATCATTCAGCACACATTAAAACCAATCCATTTCCTAGGTACCTGCAGTATTTTAGAAGAAAACTAAATTTATATTCAGTGGATAGATTAGAAAGATTTCAGAAACCCTTTCCCAAACCCAAATGCTTGTGTCCCAATTAAGTAATACTCTGTGGTCCCAAATTTATCACACAAACCTATGTTTAAATGATGTTAAAACCGCTATATACATAAGTTAAAGTCAATAACAATTTTGAGGTCTAGAAATGGAAAGTGTTCATTCTTTTTATGGTAGTTAGAGTCATAGCAACATGGACACAATTTAGTTTGCAAGAGAAAAATAAAAATTTTTTTATGAAAATAAAATTAAATTCTCTACCAGTGATTGTGAGATACTGAATTGGAAGGAAGAGATACAACAACTTTCACCTGCTAATGATATAAAAAGAATGAATTATCATAACTTGGAAAACAAAGGACAGTGGATGGACAGTTGTGGATAGACAGTCGTATGTCATAGTTCTCCTGAATTCTTTCCAGCTATTGTGTTGTGATACAGAGATCCCCTAATGTCTGTCCACATCGACACAAACCCTAGACAAGAGCATGACAAGAGTTCAAGTGCCCCTGTACATTCTTGAACAACATTCCTGAGCATCTCCTTTTCTTCTATGTTCCCAGTAAATAGCTTCAGGGGATTCTTGACCTCCCTATACACTGTGCCCAATCAACTGAAAGGTGCAAATCCCCATTTACCCCTTTCCTGAATAGTCATAAGCTTGAATAATATCTTATCAATGTAATCATAAGCCTTGTGATTTGTATAACTTGTATCAGCGTAATCATAAGGATGGTGATTTGTATAACTTTTGCATAATGCATGACGTCTTAGGCCTTGCAAACTCCCTTTGCTCTATGACAAGGTTGATTAACGCTTCTGTCGGACCTTACTGATAAAAGTTTTAAAATATCTTTGATACCTGGCACCAGGAAGTCTGGACTGAAAAAAATTCATATCAATAAATGCAGCTGTAACTCAAGTTTAAAATGTCTGCTGGCCCCTTGCTAATTATAGGAACTAAATCTGGACTTACAAAAGTGAACTGGAGGGTGAGCAGAACTATTTTAGAAACACCTCGACTCCGGTTCTGCTCCCTGGATTCGAACTCAGAAGTAAACTTCTTTCTACCAGTTCCCTGCCCCTTGATTTATCGGTATCAAGGGAGAACAGCCGAGTGTTACTCAAACCATAACACTTGGGCCAATAGGTTTATGATGCATAATTATTACTGTTTTTAAAACCATGTCTGCCAATGATGCCTGAAATACAAATGCCCAGGTGTACCTTGTCTGCTACTTTTCTCACGCCATAAGGACCTGCTTATTCTACCTATTTAGTGAATTACAGGGGCCTATTTGTATTTCCATATATAGTTCTTAATGAATTGAATTTTATAAATAAGATTTTTGGGAAAGCCTTAATATAAAAAATGTTTACTGAAGGCCTTTCACCTGCCTCCAAAAATATTTTGAAGAGTACATGAATGGTTGATACAAACCTAAAGGAAATTTAAAATTTTGTCGGAATGCCACTTTATTAAGAACATCTAAAAGATAACAAAATTAAAAACCAAACACCCAATTTTCCCTTTTTAGGACATAGTTTTTGTCAGTCCAGCCAATGGAGGTTGCCTATTTTGGAGCTTAAAAAACCCCCTTCCCCAACACGAAAAAGTTTTCTAAACCATTTTCTGAAAAAAAAATTTAATTTCAGGCTTTTCTTTTTTTCAACCAGTGCTTGGGTAAAAACCTCAAAAGGGGCCAGAGAAGGAGAAAAAAGTTTTTCTATTAATTCCCAAGCAAGCGATCGGGGCTTTCTAAAATTTTCTCATCCGGCTTTTCAGTTTTTTAAACCCAGGTTGTTAGACCTAACTTACCTGGGCCAACAAAGTTTTAAAGAAGAACTTGAGTTTATCCTTATTAATAGGGGACATTTTTCGGTCCTAAAGTTCCTAAATTTTCCGGGGTTTTCGGGGGTTTTTTTATTTCGGGGGGTTTTTTATCAGAGGGCCCGGGGGGCCCCCGGAAAAAGTGACAAGCCCCAAAAAACTTTTTCCCCAAATAAAAAAGTAAAAAGGGAGTTTGAAAGGGCCTAAGAATCAGCATTATGCAAAAGTTATAAAATACAAAAGTTATGATTCACTGATACAAGATACAAATCACAAGGTTATGAACATTGATACTATATTATTAAAACTATAACCACTCAAAAAAGGGGAAGTAAATGGGGATTTGCATTTTTCAGTTGATTGGGCATAGTCTTGGGGAAGTCAAGAATCCCCTGAAGCTATTTACTGGGAAAGTAGGAGATAAGGGACCTCAGTAATGTGCTCAGGAATGTGCGGAGTGCTTGAACCCTTGCTATGCCCTTCTCTAGGGGCTATGACAATATGGACGGACATTAGTGGATCTCTGTATTATCAGAACTGAGCTCAGAAGGAGTGGAAAATAAGCCCCACTCTCAGCATTTAACAGTCTTTTAGGACATTGCAACTGCCTGTGCCTGGCACTTGAGTTGTGGCAAACAAGAGTTGACCAGGATTGTAAAAAGGAATACAGGAAAAGAAGATGATCATAAGAAACTACAAAAAAATCTCCATATAGTCTTGAGAATCTAAAAAGCGGAGGTGCAAGAGAGTGCACAGGCCCAGAAAAGACCTGGTAAAGAAAAAGACACCAGTCGCTTGTCTCTGATTGACCTGGAGGCCCACACAAGAGGAAGTAAAGGCCAAGTTTGTCTTGTGAATTGCTTGAAGTTTCAGGGTAAACCTTCTCACAGATATATTTGGCAAAGGTGGAAGACATAAAAGCAAAAAATTTAAGGAAATTTTGAATCATTGACTGGACACTAAATTATCCTGACCAGGGATGGTCCTAGGAAGCCAGGTTAAAAATAAAAAAAAATTTTTAAAAAAAAAAAAAAAAAGTGAGCAGAGAAATCAGTAGCCATACATTGCAGGGAATATAGAATCTACAGAATTAGTCTAGAAAAGTGTCTAAATAAATAACAGCAAGAGAGAAACAAGACCAAGACAACAGAAACTCTGCAATGATAACAAATTCAGTGAAAATAAAGAATCTCATATCAGACTTATAAGTCATCTAAAATGTCTAGTTGTCACTAAAAAATTATGGGGCATGCAATGAAACTAGAAAAACCAACAGATAATGTCCTTAGCTGACCCAGCTAGAATTATCAGACAAAAATTTTGTCGGCTATTATAAATGTATCAAAAAATATAAAGCATGCAAACCATACGAAGAATTAAAGAAAGTATGACAATGATGTCTCAACAAACAGAAAAATAATAAGCATATAGAATTTTAAATAAGAACCCAGGCCGGGTTTGGTGGCTCAGCCTATAATCCCAGCACTTTGGGTGGTTGAAGCGAGTGTATTGCCTGAGCCCCAGTTCAAGACCAGCCTGGGCAATTTGGCGAGACCTCATCTCTACAATAAATAAAAAATTAGCTGGGCATGGTAGGCCCTTAGTTCCGCTACTTGGAAGGCTAGGTGGAAGGATTGCCGGAGCCCAGGGGTTGATGCTGGGTTTCTGTGAGCTGCCACTCATTCCCAGCCTGGGGAAGGATAGACTCCAATCAAAAAAAAAAAAAAAAAGAACCCATTGAAATTTCTGGAGTTAGAAGGAACAATAACTACAATTAAAAACTCACTAGACTGACATCCAGCTTCAAGTTTTGCAGGGAAGGAGCTTGGAAATTGCAACTCTGTCCTAACAAGTAAGAAAGTGAACCACCCAAATAATCAAAAATCCATAGATCCTTATGAGAAGGGAGGTCACAGGGTAAACCACTTCCCCTAAAATTACAGAGACAATGGGTACAGAGAAGGACAACCTACCAGAATAGAAACTCATAAATGAAACCTCCATGGGAACCAGTGCCAGATAGGAAAACCTGGACTATAATTGAAAAAATTGCTGAAGCCTCAGTGTGGACTTCCGAGAGTTAAAAACCTCCAGAGGGGCCCAGCCATGGAGGGGAAGAGAGTCATGATTTTGTGAGTTTTACTTTCTAGAGTTCAGCCAGGTTCTGTAGTAAATATCAGAGAAAAAAATCTTCATGCTTCTGGAAGAGGGAGGAGAAACTATACCATTTTGAAATATGCCAGAGCACTCTGTTCTTAACAAGGTCTGCCCACAGGGAAAACTATTTAACCACAGCCTAGCCAGCTGGTAAAACCAGCCCAACTCTCTATAGAACAGATGGTTATGGATTTTTTTTTTTTAAAAAACATAAAAATGCACCCTTTCAGTCTTAAAGCTTGAAACTTACGTTTGTCTTACTGAGTTCCTTTCTCAGGAAACGCCATCAGGCCACCCAGATTGTTAAAAAAAAACTTACCAGATCACTGCACCTGAATAATGAGCCATACCCCTCATCTGTCATGATTAACTAATCAACCACTGCTGCCTATTGACCAAGACCTCTTCTTTACCCCTCCCTAACTCCTATTTTTCCCATGTAACTACATTCCTTTCCCATACATAAGCTCCCAATTTTATTTGGTTACAAGAGACTGAATCGACGTCCATCTCTCCTCCTGACGTTGCCTAAATAAAAAGCCTTCTTCTCTGGCAATACTTGCTATCTCAGTAATTGGCTTCCTGTGTGTTTGGCTATGGGACCCAGACTGTTGAACCCCTGGTGTTTCAGTAACACTTGGATTTTATTAGAACTCCAGCCAACTCTAGCCGTCTTGTCCCACCTAATGGGGGATTGTCTGAGAAACACTTGTTAGTTCACAGTCTTGAGGCGAGGCTCACTAAAATATCTAATAATAGGTCTTCAGAGCACTTCTGTTCCTCCACATTACCCCACATCACTAAAGGCCTATTTATAGCTGCTCCTTTTGCCCAGAAATACATAATTTACTTTTCTGGTTAAAGACATCAATACTCCTCTGTCAGAAATGGAGAGATCCAGCAGGCAGAAAGTCAGTAAGAACATAGCTGAACTAAACACCATTATTAATCAACTGGATATAGTTGACTTCTATAAACTACTTTATCCACCAACAGCAGAACACATATTCTTCTCAAGCTCTTATGAGCTATTCACCATTGTAGACCCCATTCTGGGTCATAAAATACCTCAACAAATCATACAATGTCATCTCTCAGACTATGATGGAACTAAACTGTAAACCAATAAAAGATAATGGAAAAATCCCAAAATACATGGAGATTAAACGCACACTTCAAATAACACATGTTCAAAGAAGAAATTAAGAAAATTTTAAAATGTTTTGGACTAAGTGAAAATGAAACCATAAAATATCAAAATCTGTGGATGCAACAAAAGAAGTGCTTAAAGAGAAGTTTATAGTTGAATGCATGTATTAGAAAGGAAAAGAATCTAGAATAAATTATTAAGCTTTCAACTCAGAAAACTAGACAATGAAGAGCAAATTACAAGTAAACAGAAGAAAAAAAATAAAAATTAGAACAAGGAAATTGATAAATATTAACCAACAACCTAAATAACCAATATGTAAAAGCAGAACTCACAAAGGAAATTTAAAAATACCTTCAAATGAATGAAAATGAAGATACATCATACCAAAACTTAAGGCTGCAGCTAACATTGTCTTTAGAGATATTTGCAGCTGCTAGAAAAAAAAGTTCAAATGAATAATCTAAACGTCCTCCATAATGAACTAGAAAAAGAATAGCAAATGAAAATGAAAATAGAAGAAATAAAACAATGATTGAGGCAACGAATTCCTGATTAAAACCAAAGTGCCCATGCCATAAGAGACAAGATAGACAAGCAGGATCTCATTAAACTGACAACTTCTGAAAGCCAAAGAAACCATCAAGAGAGCAGGGAGAAACCCCCAGACTGGGGAAAAAAAATTTTCCAAATCCATGCTACAAAAGGGCCCAACATCAAGGATCTACAAGGAATCAAAATTTCAAAAAAAAAAAAACAAAAAGCCCCCTTTCAAGTGGGCAAAAGATATGAATAGACACTTCTCAAAAGAAGAATAGGGAAAACCAACAGATACAGAAAAAATGTTTACCTCACTAGTCATCAAGGAGAGTAAAATTTAAAAATACACTAAAATACCACAACTCAGTCAGAATGCCATCATCAATAAATCAAAAAATACAATGTTTGGGGAGGATGTGGCAAAAGGGAACACTTCTACACTGTTGGGGGGGTGTAAAATAGTATTCTCTGTGGAAAACAGTGTGGATTCCTAAAAGTTCTAAAAATTACCTTCAAGCCCCCTCTGGGAATATACCGAAGAACTCAAACACTTAAAAAAAGATACCTGCACACTATTTTATGAGCTTGTTCCAATAGAGGGAAAATGGAACCAAATTTCCGCCCTCAAAAAGGATGGATAAAAAAAAGTGGTACAATACACAAAGAATATTAGAGCCATAAAGAAAACAAAAACATAATTTGCAACAACTTGATGGATTAGATTTATAATATGACTGATCTCTCAAAGAAACAAAGATGAGTATCACATGTTCTCACCAAAGTGGACCTTGAACAACTCCTAATACTATAAGAAAAGATTGACAGAGCAGGAAACTGTGGGGGGAAAGGGGAGGAAAGGGGGAAATTACAGAGTTAAACTGCCTGGGAAAGGGGGGACACACCTCATCAACAAGGGTACTTATAATGAATATTTGTATACCTAACCTGAATTGTTCCCCACAACTTTAAAATAAAAATTTTTTTTAAAAGCAAAGAAAAACAGAAAATATCAGGAAACCAAAAATTCTTTGAAAAAATTTCTTAAAAATTGATAAACACTTAGTTAGACTGAACAAGAAAGACAGAAGATTCAAATCCCTAATTTAAGAATGAAAAGGAATCACTATTAACTTTTTAGAAATAAAAAAGATTATATGGGATTATGATAAGCAGCTGTATACCAAGAATTAAGAAAACATACATGAATGGAAAAAAAATTTTATAAATACATAAGACATTGAAACTAACTCAAGAAGAAACAACCTGAATTGAACTGCAACAAATACAGATTGAATTATGAATTTTAAGCCTTCTTACAAAGAAAATCACAGGCCAAGATGGGTTCAGAGGTAAATTCTACCCCCCATTTAATGAAAAATTAATATAAAAACATTATAAACACTTGTGAAAAATAGAAGAGGAAGCAACACTTTCCAAATCTTTCTATGGCCAATATCACCCTGCTACCACAAGCAAAAGACATTACAGAAAAATTAATACCAATGTTCCTTATTAATTGGCACAAAAACATGAAAATATGCAAACGAATCAACAACAATAAAAAGAATATAAACCAAGTGGGCTTTATCCCAGGAATGCCAGGTTAGCTTACCACCAGGAAATTAATGTAATACCTAAACAAAAAAAACAAAAAAAATAGCATCTCAATAGATGCCCCAAAACATTTAAAAAAATACCTTTATAATAAAAACACTAAAATGTAACAACAACCAAACAAGAAATAGAAGGAACTTTCATATTAAGAAGAAATCAAACTATATTTGCAGATGATATCATATATACAGAATATCTCAAAGAATCCACTAAAAGCATATTAGAAATTTTAACAATAATGTAGAATATTATATGCAAAAATAAGTTGTAGTTCAATATACTATCAATGAATAATCCAAAAATAAAAGTAAGGAAACAATTACATTTAAATTAATAACAGAGAGAATAAAATACCTAGAAAAAAACTGAACAAAAGAAGAGCAATTTTTTTTGTGTAGTTAGTACACTGCTAACTACAAAGCATTATCAAGTAAATTAATGAAGATGTAAATAAATCCATGTTCATGGAATGGAAGATTTAATATTATTAAGCCGGTAATAATCTCAAATGAATCTACAGATTCATTACACACCCTATCAAAATCTCAGCTGCCCTTTTTTTTTTTTTTCCAAAAAGACAAAGATAAGACTAAAATTCACTTTGCAAAGGACCCAAAATACTCAACACTCCTTTAAAAACGGGGGCAAATGATAGTACTGTATTTCTTGATATCAAAACTTACTACAAAGCTACAATAAACAACACAGTGTGGCACTGGCATAAGAACAGACATATAGATCAAAGGAACAGAATATAGAGTCCAGAAATGAGCATTCACATCATACCAATTGATTTTTGACAAGAATGCCAAAATTATTTATCACACAAGCCATAAAAAGGAATGAAGTACTGAAACATGCTGCAACATAGATGAACCTTGAGTGCATGCTAAATGAAAAAAGCAGACACAAAATGCCACATCTATGATTTCATTTATATGAAATGTCTATAAAAGGCAAGTTCATAAAAAAAAATAGTAGATTAGTGGTTGCCAGAGCATGGGGGGATGGCAAGAAGGAATGGAAGTGATTGCTAACATGTACAGAATTTCTTTTGATGGGGGGTGACACAAATCTTATATTTAAATAATGGTGATGTTGAAGAACTTTGTGTATATACTAAAACCAAAGAATTGTGTACTTTAAAAAATTTTTTGTTCTTGAATTTTATCATAAATTGAGAAATATAGGTAGGTATGGTCAATCTTTTTATTCATAGTTTTTATATTTGCAAAATAACTTTTCACTAAAATGTATCTGTCACTCTAATATTAATACTGTGGTGCTTTCAGTTCTTCATGGGTACTGCACAAAGTCATGAAAAATTTTTCACCCTGAAATCGTCCCCAAGAATATTTTATACAGTCGATTAAGGGAAAAACAATAAAATCTAACTGGGCTTTCAGCAACAATTGTTAAACCAACCTGTCCTTTGGCCCACTTTCTTGTAGCTGGTTGCCCCTTTCTACTTTAGGATAATGTGGCCCTTGTCAAAAGACTGTTCTTTTTTGTTTTAGATAAAATCTAAGTCATTGTGAAATGAAAAGCTTTCTGTTTAAGCTTCTTCTTTAGGTTCTGCATAGCAAAAAAACTATGGACACCAGCTTGCCTGAAGGGAATGCAGCTGTCATCTGATGATTTTATCCCCCCAACCCCAAAAATCGATAACTCCAAATTTTCCATCCCCTTTTCCCCCCATGAATTCTTTAAAAAACCCTTGCACAAAACCTTCAATGAAACAGATTTAAGCCTTGAGAATCTCTTTTATGTCCCCACTTGGTGACTTGCTATTACTAAACTTTCTGTGCTGCAACCCCACTGTCAGGGTGCTGGTGTGTTGCTACACTGCAGGCATACAAACCTGGGCTTTAAAAACCCCAAAAAAAAAGTTTCAGCTAAGGTGGAACAAGGGAATACTCTGCCTTCTTGTCTCAGCTCTCCAGAGAAAATCAGAAGATTGATGCATCAGGAGAGCATGCGCTGTAGAAAAAGAAGTTCCAGCTCTGGGACTAGTTGGAGGAGGTCTAAATCTCAGCTCTGGCACTTGCTAGTGGGGCAGCCTCAGGCGAGTCACTTAATGCTTCTGAATTTAACTTTTATTTTGCAAAATAAAGACAGATGACTTGTTTTGAGGATTTAAAAGTTTAATCAGTGTGAGTGGCGTGAGTGTGATACTCATATATACTTCGCCTAGGAGCAATGGTTTAATATTTGTTAATTCAGTGTTCAAGAAATTTTATAGAACATTACTGCCATGGATTAGGAGAATCCATGCTTAATTCATATAATACATGCATGCATAATTTATATGTATATAAATACATCATGATTAAAATGTAAATAAAAAAGTTTTTAGAATTTTCCCTTTCTTTTGATTAATATGTGCATGATGAAATTTTTTACGAATTTCAACCAGCCGTATTATTATATTTAAAGTTTCTTGTTCACAATGTGTTATTGAGTGAAGGTTTTACATTCATTCTGACACTCTTTTTGGCATTTGATATTTGAGTTGGCATATTTTGGACATCTATAGTTAAAATAATGCTTGATATCAGGGATTAAATTAGTCATTTTATGTTTTGTGTGTTCTGTTTTTACTAACTTTCATTTTTCTCTTTTCCTTCTGCTAGTTTCCTGTGACTTATTAGAACACTTTTTAGAATACTATTTTGATTTATCTTTAGTATGTTTTATTGTGTCTCTTCTTTAATGTCTGCTCTAGGTATTACATTCCATGCATATTAGTTACAGACTCTCATGTCATTACTTTACTCAAAGTGAAGTGTAGAAATGTGGCCTCAATTCATGTCCCTTTACTTTTGTTTCAATATTTCCTATCTATACATTTGGAAACACATCACAGTATGTTTTAATTCTTATTTTTCACTGTCAAAATAATTTAAATAGTTCAGAGGCAGAATAAAAGTCTGTTAAATTTAGTCATATTTTTGCTTGACATGGTTTTTTTTTTCCTTCCTTGTTTCAGGGTTGTTATTTTGTGTGTGTGTGTGTCTGTGTGTGTGTGTCTGTGTGTGTGTGTGTGTGTGTGTGTGTGTGTGTGTGTCTGTGTGTCTATGTTTAATCATTTTCTGTTTAGATAACTTTCTTCAGTCATTCTTTTAGGATAGAGCTGCTGGTAGAAAATTCTCCTGGTTTCCCTTCATCTGGGAATGTCTTGATTTCCTCTTCATTCTTGAAGGACATTTTTACTGACTATAGCATTCTGAGTTGACAGTTCTTCTTTTGGTACTAAAATATTTTCTCCCATTCAATAGTTTTCTTTTTTATTCTGTTGATTGCACCTTTTGATGTTCAAAAGTTTTTAAGTTTCATGTAGTACTATTTATTTTTGCTTACAGTGTCATGTCCAAGAAACTATTGATAAATCCAATGTCATGAAGCTTTCCCCCTATTTTCATTTAGAAGTTTTATAGTTTTGGATCTTATATTTAGATCTTTAATCTATTTCTGTCAATTTTTTATATGGCATAAGATAAAGGTCCAATTTAGATTTTCTGTATACGGAAATCTAGTTTTTCCAGCACTGCGTGTTGAAGTGATTGTCCATTCCCCATTGAGTAGTCTTGGAACCTTTGCCAAAAAGCATTTGACTGTATACACAAGGGTTTGGAAAAGCATGGTGGCTCATGTCTGTAATCCCAGCATTTTGGGAGACCAAAATGGGAGGTCTCTTGAGCCTGAGCAACATAGAGAGACCCCATAACTACCAAAAAAAAAGATCAGCCACACATGGTGGTGTGTGCCCATGGTCTCAGCTACTCAGAAGGCTGATGCAGGATGATTGCTTGAGCCCAGGAGTTGGAGGCTGTGGTGAGTGGTGATCACTCCACTGCACTCCAGTGTGGGGGGCAGAGTGAGACCCTGCAAGAAAGAAGGAAAGAGAGAGAGAGAGAGAGAGAGAGAGAGAGAGAGGGAGAAAGAAAGAAAGAAAGAAAGAAAGAAAGAAAGAAAGAAAGAAAAAGAAAGAAAGAAAGAAAAGAAAGAGGAAGGAAGAAGGGAAGGGGAAGGAAGTGGAAGGAAGGAAGGGGGAGGAAGGAAGGGGAGGAAAGAGGAAAGAAAGTATATTTACATGTGTGGAGCGCCTCCGCCCTAACATGGCGCCCAAAGCAGCCAGACCACAAGACAAAACAAGCCCTAATAAGGCAACTAAAGGATGTCAGCATACAATCCTCTCTTACGGGCCTATCGGTGCGTGCCGCGTTACCTTAATTGATTGGCAGAGATACTAGATTTAAGGTCACGAATAGGAGAAAGAGAGAGAAGAACGATGTAGTAACCTGGGATTAAAGCAGCTTGCAGAAGAATCGTGTGAGGGTCGTTATTGAAAGCGACAAGTGGTGGCCCGTACGGGGGAGTCGAAGAAGCCGAAATCCTTGGATTCAGAACTGCAGCTGCTCAGGGCAGTCGACTGGTATGTAGATCCCACAAGGGAGGGGAAAAAACTAGAAAGGTCCTCGGTAAAGAGGCGATTTAAGAAGGTCCTCGGCAAAGAGGCGATTTGGGAAGGTCCTCGGCAAAGAGGCGATTTGGGAAGGTCCTCGGTAAAGAGGCGATCTAAAAGGGCCCTCGGTGTAGAGGTGATCCCCTTTTTGCTAACATGGGCACTACTTCCTCTCACCCGCTTTTTCAGGCTCTTAAAACTCTCCTAAGAACAAAAGGACTAAAATTAAGGGATAAAACCTTGACTGATTTTATCACACAGGTAGACGAGATTGCACCGTGGTTTGCCGTTTCAGGGAACCTCACAGTGGGTAGTTGGGACAAAGTGGGGCAGGATATTGACCGCGCCCGAGAGCTAGGAGAGGTGGCAGGTGGGGTCCAGCCCCTTTGGAGACTGGTTCGTGCCTGTTTGGAAGATCAAAAGTGCGTGCAAACAGTCGAGCAAGGCCAAGCAGCGCTTGACCAAATAAAAGAGGAACGATCAACTTCCTCAAGAGGGAACAGCGAGGCAGCCTCTGACTCAGAACTGGAGTCAGATGAGGAACTTAGAGATCTCGTGACTCGAGTTGAAAAGTTAGAACTCAGTCGGGGCCACGCCCGAGATAAGGGCGGATCCTCTGTCCCTGGGTCGGTAGGACTTCCTCCCCCGTATAATCCTTCTGCGCCTCCCGGAAAAGGAGGCGCTTCTTTCAACAATGAAGTGTGGAGGGAGGTCCATGCCAGCGGCACATGGCAAGCTTTTCCGGTGTTCGTGGACAATGCAGGAAACCGGTACCATGAGCCATTAGATTTCAAAACAGTGAAAAACCTCGCAGAGGCCGTACGAACGTACGGGCTCACTGCTGCCTTCACGACAGCAATGGTGGAGGTACTAGACCGGTTCGCCATGACCCCCGGAGACTGGCAGAGATTAGTGAAGGCTTGCATGAACCCGGGACAATATTTAGATTGGAAGGCCTATTACATAGAATTGGCTAATGAGCAGGCAGCAAGAAACCGGGCGGCGGGTAACGGGGCTTGGGACGTTGATATGCTGTTGGGGCAGGACCGTTTTGCTAACCAACAGATAGGATACCCCCAGGTTGTGTATGATCAAATTAATCACATGGCAATGCGAGCCTGGAAGGCCTTGCCTAGCCGAGGGGAGGTATCAGGTAATCTCACCAAAATTACTCAAGGTTCCACAGAGCCTTTTTCAGACTTTGTGGCCCGAATGATGCAGGCCGCAGGGCGGATTTTTGGGGACCCGCATTTAGACTCCCCTAGATCCCTCACAGAGGAGGCTAGAGAGGCCCTACATAAGGTAGAAAAAGCAATTAGTATAGCCGCTCTTAGGCGTGTTTCCTTAGAGAGCCCTATATGGCTTTGTATTCTCCCTACTCAGACTCAGCCAACGGGAGTACAGTGGCAGGATGGCCCCTTATTATGGATCCATCCGAAGACTGCCATACTAAAAACAGTGGAGCATTATCCAACCGCTGTTGCTGAGTTGGCCATCCGTGAACTACAACAATGCCTAATGCATTTTGGCCAACAGCCGCACCTCCTCGTGGTGCCATACACCGCCTATCAAGTGCAGACATTGGCTGCTACAGTGGATGTATGGGCTATCCTAAGGTGCAGCTTTGTAGGACAGATAGATAATCATTTTCCAAAAGATCCCATGCTGTCCTTTGTAAAAGAACACCCGGTCATTTTCCCTCAAATCACTCGAAATGACCCCATTCCTCAGGCTATTAATATCTTTACAGACGGTTCCAAAACTGGCCTTGGCGCATATGTAGCAGATGGACATTCCCCCACGGTAATACAATTCCAGTCCGGCTCTCCTCAGCAGGTAGAGCTTCAAATTGTTTTGGCCGTATTTCAACATTTTTCTCGATCGTTTAACTTGTTGTCAGATTCCCAATACGTAATCAATTTAGTTAAATCTCTTGAAGTGGCAGGCCGAATATCCCCCGCTAGCCCTATACATACATTTGCCTCCAAAATTCAACAGCTGATATGGCAACGTTCAGAGCCATTCTTTGTTCAGCATATCCGTGCGCACACTGGCCTACCAGGACCCCTCAGTGAGGGTAATGCCCAGGCTGACAACCTTACGCGACTTCAACAGGCTTTCCTTGTAACCCCTGCCCAAAAGGCACAAGATTTTCATGCCCAGTTTCATGTTAACTCAAAAACACTACAGACCCGTTTCCAAATACCACGTCATGTGGCCAGAGATATTGTAAAATCTTGCGAATCATGTGTTACTTTCCACCACCCCCCTTCATGGGGGGTGAATCCAAAAGGCCTTCTCCCCTCACGGGTTTGGCAAATGGACGTCACTCATGTGGCAGAGTTCGGTAACCTCAAGTATGTCCATGTTTCCGTAGATACCTGTCCCGGAATTTTGTTTGCCTCGGCCATGGCTGGAGAAAAGGCACATCATGTTATCTCCCATTGCTTGGAGGCGTGGGCCGCCTGGGGCATGCCTCAGCAAATCAAAACAGATAATGGCCCCACCTACACCTCCCGAACATTTCAACGGTTCTGTGCACAAATGAACGTGGACCTGCGCCATGGGCTCCCTTATAATCCCCAAGGTCAAGGGATAGTCGAGAGGGCTCATCGCACACTAAAAGAACTACTTCAAAAACAAAAAAGGGGAATAGGCATGGGTTACAAACCTAAACAAAGACTGTCATTAGCATTATTAACTTTAAATTTTCTTCAGCTGGACAACGAGAACAATTCTGCTGCGGACCGCCATCTAGGCGCAGTACCGCATAAAAGGGGCTATGTTAAATGGAAAGATGTTATCACGGGACAATGGAGAGGTCCTGACCCAGTATTAACGTGGGCAAGAGGATCTGTGTGTGTTTTTCCACAGGACAGCCAGACCCGGTGTGGGTACCTGAGCGACTAACACGCACTACAAAGACCCCCGAGGAACGAACCCCGATTGCTGATGATGAGTCCGACGACGTGGCTTCTGCTGGGAACGCTGATGCTGAACCTCCCCATAAGTCGTGCTGAGCAACAATGGGGAATTTTAACAGTATTTCCTAGACACTTATTCGGCACGTACTTTCCCCAGATTTTTAACTGGCACCAGCCCCTGATTTCTATTACACTCTTGCTGGGGCCCTAATGCTCTCTCTCCTTTTAGACAGAGGAGAGACTTCGGCATTACAGCCGCCATCATTGCAGCAATTGCAATGGCAGCCGCTGCAGCTGCTACAGCCGCTGTTGCCATGTGTACCACAGTACAGACCGCCACCACTTTAAACACCTTGTCTTCCACAGTTGCTGCCAAAGTAATATTAACAGTCACTTGTGTGGCGGCATTATGATCTTAGATCAAAGAGTTGACGTGGTACAAGAACAAGTAGACATTCTCTGGCGCATGGTGCAAATAGGGTGTGAATGGCACACTATTGCTTTATGCGTAACCGGCATCCCATACCACAATATGACTATTGCTGCTAACCTCTCTCGAGAGCTTTCCCTCCATCTTTTAGGTAATTGGTCCCAAGAGTTCGACAACCTGACGGAGGCTCTACGTCGTGAAATCATCAGCGTCAACTCCACCAGAGTAGATTCAGTCGTCGCTCAAACCTTGGCCTCCTGGATCGCCCAGGCAGCATACCATCTTAAAGAGTGGGCGGGAATGGGTTCTATGGCCCTTTTGTTATTCTCTTGTTGTGTCCTGTGCCTCTATTGTCTCTGCCGTATGCATCGATGCAATGCACGTGACCGTGCGCTACTAGCGCAGGCCTTTGCTGCCATGGAGGTGGATCAATCCCCTCAGGTCTGGGTTGCCGTGCTAGGGCAATAAGAGCAGGGCAGGATGTGAGAATAGTACTGCACACGGGGGCCCAAGAGGAGTTATCCCGTGGAGGGCATGTCCATCTGCATATGTTGACACCGCCTCTCCCATCCCCAGAAAATCGGTGTCGGACAGGTGGGCAGTCGGTCTGGCGATTACACGCGCGAGATAGACTGTCTTACATGGTCCTTGTTATATGGGGGCTGTGACCACTACCCTCTCCTGCCAAAATAAATAAAAAAGGGGGAGCTGTGGAGCGCCTCCGCCCTAACATGGCGCCCGAAGCAGCCAGACCACAAGACAAAACAAGCCCTAATAAGGCAACTAAAGGATGTCAGCATACAATCCTCTCTTACGGGCCTATCGGTGCGTGCCGCGTTACCTTAATTGATTGGCAGAGATACTAGATTTAAGGTCACGAATAGGAGAAAGAGAGAGAAGAACGATGTAGTAACCTGGGATTAAAGCAGCTTGCAGAAGAATCGTGTGAGGGTCGTTATTGAAAGCGACATACATGCGAGTTTATTTCTGTTCTCTGTATTATATTTCATTCATCTACATGTCTGCATTTATGCCAATTCCACACTGCTTAGTGAGACAGCATATAGTTTCTCACCAATAATTATAATGGTAGCTTTTGCCTCTTCATATAGATCTTAGATCTTGTGTGTCAATATCCACAACATAAATTTTCAAGATTTTTTTAATTTATAAATTTTCAAGATTTTTGGAGGGTTTGCATCTGTGAAGAACTTACATCTTGTTCATCTGTTTTTCTAGCCATGAACATGGACTATCTCTCCATTAATTTCTCTTTGATTTCTTTCATTAGAGTTTGTACTTTTCCTCATATAGTTCTCATACATATTTTGCAAGATTCATACCTAAGAATTTCATTTTGGATGATGCTAATGCAAGGAATAGTCCACTTATTCATTACTGATGTATAGAAATGTGACTGAGTTTGTATATCGACTTGTTTCCTGCAGCCTATTTTTTGCCAGAGTCTCAGGTTGTCTCCCTGCTAGGTTCAGGCAATCCTTCTGCCTCAGCTTTCCAAGTAGCTGAAACCACAGGCACACATAACCATGTCTGGCTATCTTTTTGGTTTATTGTAGAGATGAGGTGTTGCTAAGTTGCCCAGCCTGCTCTCAAACTCTAGACTCAGGCAATCCTCTTGCCTCCACCGTCCAAAGTGCTGGGATTACAGGTATAAGCCACTGCCCCGGTCCTGTTTCAGGAGTCTTTTGGTTGATTCTTTTTTATCTGCTACATAGATGATCATGTCATTCGAAGTTTCATTTCTTTCTTCCTAATCAGTATACTTCTTATTTCCTTTTCTTGTCTTACTACATTAGGATTTCCAGTATAATGCTGAAAAGAAGTGGTGAGAAGGGACATCTCTGCCTTCTTTTTTTCTGATCATACTAGACAGCATCTCGTTCCTCACCAGTAAGTATAATGATAGCTTTGAGGTTCTTGTAGACATGCATTACGATACAGAAGTTCCCCTATATTCCTACTTTGCTCAGTCCCTCTATGTCTTTTGACTGAAGAGCTTGATCATTTACATTTAAAGCAATTAT
Organism: Cephalopachus bancanus; assembly: GCA_027257055.1. Lineage (NCBI taxonomy): Eukaryota > Metazoa > Chordata > Mammalia > Primates > Tarsiidae > Cephalopachus > Cephalopachus bancanus. Next base: position 205,387 of record JAPVLO010001470.1, on the reverse strand, counting down.
TGATAGTAAGGACTAACTATTGTCATTTTGTTAATTGCTTTCTGTCTGTATTGTTACTCTTTGCAATCTTTTTCTCTCGTCTTTGTGATTTAAATTTTTTTGTAGTGATATGCTTTGATTCCTTTTTTCTTTTGTGTGTTTATGTATTTGCTTTGTAGTTATCATGAGGCATATATAGACTATCTTATAGTCTGCCTATTACATGCTGACAATTTCAATTGCATTCAAAACTACATTTTTGCCTCTTCTCAAATGCCTTAGGTTACATATATTACAAATTACATCTTTACATATACCCATTGACATAGATTTAGTCTTAAAAGTGCTTTTGTTATGTTAGTTCTATGAACCAAAAATTAGTTTACAATAATTCAATTTACTGTATTAGTCCACATATTTATGTTTATTAAATAATCTTATGGGTTTTTTTTTTCCTTTTCTTTTCTTTTTTTTGAGTTGGAGTCTCACTCTGTCGCCCAGGCTGGAATGCAGTGGCACGCTTATGGTCACCCTAGCTTATGGCCACCCTAGCATCGACCTGCTAGGCTCCAGCAATCCTTCTGCCTCAGTCTTTCAAGTAGCCAGAACTACAGTTGTGTGCTACCATGTCCAACTAATTTTTTATTTATTGTAGAGACAAGGTCTCACCAAGTTGCCCAGGCTTGTCCTCGAACCCATGGGTTCAGGCAATCCACTTGCCTCGACCTCCCAAAGTGCTGGGATTATAGGCTGAGGTACCAAGCCTGGTCAACCTTATGCTTTCTTATGGCTTTACGATGTCTATCATCCTTTTATTTCAACTTGAAGAATTCCCTTCAATATTTTCTGTAGAGTAAGTCTAGTCATAATAAACTTCCCTCGTTTGGTTTATTTGGGAGTCTTCATTTCTCCATCATTTTTGAAGGACAGTTTTGCCAGATAGAGTATTGCTATATGACTGTATATATTTTTTCTTTCAATACTATGAATATGTCTTCCCACTCCTTTCCTGCCTGCAAGGTTTCTTCTGAGAAATATTTATATTATTATTATGTGATGAGTTGTTTTTCTCTTGCTGCTTTCAAGTTTCTCTGTTTTTGATTTTAGACAGTTTGGTTACACTGTGTTCTATGCTTCTCTTAGTCCTATTTGCAGTTTTTCAAGCTTCTTTAATTATAGACATTTTCCCCTCAGATTTGGTATTTTTTTCAACCATTATTTCTTCCAATTGGCTGTCCATTTTCTCTGTCCTATCCTTCTTGGATTTTCATAATGCATACATTGGTCTACTTAATAGTGATCCATTAGTCCCTTCGGCTCTTCACTTTTCTTCATCCTTTCTCTTTTTGCTCCTCTGACTTTAAGTAATCTATCTTCAAGTTTGCTGATTCTTTCTTCTGTCTGACCACTTTTGCTGCTGAATCGTGATTCAGTGACTATAGTGATTTTTCAGTTCAGTTATTTTTGCACTCCAGAATTTGTTTCATTGTTTTATAGTTTATATCTATTTGTTGATACTCTCATTTTTTTCATGCATGGTTTCCCTTCTTTTTGTTGCCTATCTGTGTATTTTTTGAACACACTGAGCTAATTTAAGGCAGATATTTTAAGTTCACTGTCCAACAGCTTGTAGCTCTGAATGTCTTAAGAATCAGCTTATGGGTTTTATATTATTCAACTGGTCATATTTCCTTTTTTTCTTTGTAGGTCTTATAAGCTTTTACTAAGATTTGGACATTTTAAAAAACAGCCACATCTTCCAGTCTTTATGTTTTGTTTCATGCATGGGAAGACCTTCACCCATCAGCTTGGCTAGAGGGTCTAGGGCTTCTCAAAACATTTAATAATCTCTCTGTCTGTGGAACTGCAGCTGTACATGCTGGAGGTCTTGTCTCTGTTTTTAGTGACTTCCAAATTATGCCACCAGTCTTGTCAATGCTCCAAATCAGGCAAGATTAAAATTAGTCCCTCTAGGCAAGCCAGACTGTTGAACACAGAGACCTTTTTTTTTTTTCAATCTCAGTATGAGGGTTTTCCCTCAGTTACATTGCAATATGAATGCAGGAAGAGGGGCGTGTATGGGTGCACAAAACACCCACCTTTTCTTGACCCTTTCCCTGGAATTCCTTTTTGGATTTGCATTAGTTCTACTGCTGCAGCTTCTCATTTGGTCTCTAGTGTTCTTAGAAAGGTATTCTGGTCCATGTATTAACTTTATTAGGAGGGCTTGGAGTTTTCAAATCTGTCATCTTGCTGTTTTTATTTACATCTGTTGGTATTTCCAGATAGTTGGTTATTCAACCCCAAATCTAGAATAAATGATGCAAAAAGAAAACCCAAGGAACTCACCACCATGTTATTTCTTATGTCCCAGGTTTCTAGCCAATCTGCATTCTCTTCACATTTCAGAGTTTTAATGTTTGTTTCATATTATATAGAATTTTCAGATTGATGTAGTGGGAAGGATATGAAAACACATCAATTTCACATTTCTGCAAACCTCTTCACTTTATGCATTTGAAATACAACAGACAGAATAATACTTTCTGTTTCTTCAGGGTGGGAAATCACTTACATGGATGCTTAAATCGATTACAAGTATGAAGTATGCATACGTTAGGCTTATTTTCATTACTTACTTGTCCACCATCTGCATAAAAACCCGGTTCATAAATTCTTCATCCTTGTTTTATCTGTTGTTGTTGAACTAGTGGAGTGAAGCTCATGATGAATATTATATATTTCTTATGTTGTCCTTGGTATTTTCCTTCTAGCACCATAGAAAAAATGAGGAAAACCACTTTCTGTATAAAATCAGAGAAACTTAGAATATTGACAACTCACTCCTTAGCTTCACATATATACTCTACCAAAATATGTAATAAATGAAAAATTTTTTTCAAGTTCAGGTTTCCAACAAATTACGTTCTTGTGAAGATTAAATGATGCATAAAACTGCCATGTTCCAGCCACTGTGGGAGACGTATCTAGTGCATATCCCATCCAAAAACTCTTGGCCAGCAAATAAACGTTTGCAGTCTGGCTGGCCTGAGAGGATGTTCTTTTTATTCTGGCCAAGGCAAGTTTCTAAATTCCCTAGAATGAATGAGCATAAGTGCTCCTTTAGCATCAGCAAAGTAGAAACATTAAAAACAATAAAAATTAATCTATACCACATAATCAGTGATTTTCTACCAGGCTGGGTATAAATATTACAAGAATTTTTGGAATCATTTTTATAATTTGAGTGTTTTCTGTTTTTAAGACTAAAAAATTTAAGAGAAACTGACATTAAAATTTTTACCAAAATGTATAAAACTTACTAATTTTTATTCATTGTGAATGTATTTAAATGTTTATAAAACCCTAGTTAATATAGTTATGTGCCTAGCATATTGAGAATTAAAGAAAGCAAAAGTAGTATTTGACTATATAAAGATCCTGGGAGGCATTCGCAGTATGAATCTAGCACCAGTAGGTAGAAAGTTGTGTGTGTGTGTATGTGTGTGTGTGTGTGTGTGTGTGTGTGTGTGTGTGTGTGTGTGTGTGTTTTACTAGACCTGCACTCTAGTGTAGTCTCTCAGGAATTAATTATCTGTCTTCATCATCAAAACAATGAAGGCCTTTGTGTCATAGTTAATGACCTGTAAAAAGAGGGGATGACCATATGTGTCTTACCTCATTGGTTTGTTTTAAGAATGAAAATGAGCTATTATTGATGCAGTTACAGAGATTCTATTTCAATAAATTTTATAAATTTTAAGTAGATTATAAAATTTCATTTTTCAAATAAAAGCAAATTTAGACCTTAGGGACATTTTTATCTGTAAAGTAAATGATAGACTGTGAATTTGGTGTCTCATCCGTTTAATACAAATAATGATACAATAAAATACACATATCATTTCTGTTCATATCAAAGTATGGCAAATTTATCACATTATTAGTGATTTTAAACAAGAGTTTCAAGGAAGCAGCACTTTAGTATATTTTACTTGTAATGTGACTAATTCTATTATAAGTCCTTGTAACACAGAAATATCTTTCTAAAATATCACCCATACAACACGAGAACTTGAGTAGCATTAACAAAATCCCCAGAAACCTGACTTTATTAATATAACTGTGTTATTCAAGATGAAGCAACTTGGAATTTCACAGAAATCCTGTGAAGGGAGAAGAATGGATTAGATGACATGGTATTTAATCCCCCTGTCAACAAAAGAACTTTATAGTTATGAAAATAAGAATTATTTTTTAAAGAAACCAAACACTTTCTCTGTAATTAATTATCAGTTATAATTAAGTTCTCTGAATGTAAATTTGCAAAAGTGTTTATAAATACTTTTATCTTTTAATGGTAAATAGGAATATCACTATTTTTTGTGTTTAGGTAGCCCAGAGATCTGTCATTAATAATACTCAGCAGAAGTGATATCTCCACTATAGCTATTGATGTCCCAAAATGTGTTAATGTGCCCATGGGCTCCAGGGTAGCCATCAGCACAAATACACAAACAACCCACTTCCCCAACCACTTTGTAGGCAAACCATTTCATGCCTACCACTTCTTCCTTACTCTTTCGTTATGTGGCCACTCATCAAGAGCCAGACTTTGGAAAAGGGAAAGAGATCCAGGATCTATTGATGGTACCAAGAAACTCACGCATTTTATTACATGGATTGCAAAACAATAGATTAAGCAAGCACATAAATACGTTTTCATTTAACATGGGTGCTCATCCCCCGTGTTTGAAGAATATTTTGATAATCCACTTGGATAGTCAGATACTTTACACAAGATGAAAAGTGCTCCAATCATATTTGTCTTCTTTCAAGGCAAGGACCACAAACTCAATGTTTTATTTTTAAAAATCCACTGAAACCAATTATCCATTAAATGTACTATAGAAAAGAATGTTTTATAAAAAGGTTTCAGAAGTAGTGTTTATTCTAAACAAACTGAATAGAAATACCCCAATATGTTTTTCTGCTGCTAAATAAAATTGGGAAGGCTTATTTTGAGGTGGAGTAAAGAAAAGTTCCTGAGTTTTAGTCCCTACAAAGAGTGCTGATTACATATTATTTTTCTTTTCTACTTCCAAGTTGGGAAACTAGTGTCTTTATTTCATAGAAGGCTGCCATTTGCAACTGGAATCTGTACATTTAATTTGTGTTTAGTAACCCAGATCTCTGGGGTGAAATCATACTCTGAGTATATGATAAATAATCAAAAGTTACTTTACTAATTGTTAAATTATTGTTCGGTACAAGTGGTTTAAATCCATACACTCATAGGTATTTTAACTTGTAATAATCAGTAAATATTTATCTACTTTTTTCCTTCACATTATGTTTGATCATTTAAGTAACATCATGAAAAATGCTAAACAGTTCATAATGTTATTTATATACAGTAGAGACACAGTAATATACACATCATTACAGAATGTAAGTAGATGCACATTTTCTAATATTTTAGGGAAAAACAATATAATTTCATACATTAAATGTTATTCAGTTTTCTTTAAAACATCTAATTTAATTCAAAAATGTTATTTTATTAACAAATAAGTAGCCAAAGTTTACAAATCAGTAAGAGTATTACAATTTGGTGCAACTATTTTGTTTTCATTAGCAGAGATCAGTGAGCAATGTAATTATCTATACATCTGTAAAACTGCAGCTACCAAAGTGATGAATTCTTTTGGAATATAAGATGATTACTTGTTAAAGTTGCAGTGATTTCTTGATGTGCTATGCATTAAGTTGAGCCTACCATTTTTATGTTAAATCCTTCTTGAACCTGCATGGGCCCTTGAAGGGAGAGTATGAACATCATTCACCAAAGAAGGGCCTTCATATATAACTATTATATTCCTTAAAATCCTTCTGCATTCATTTAAAGAAACATCAATATAGATGTACTATGGCGGATGAAATTTAAAGTGGCTCCTATGATCACAGCCTACTGGCTCATGATCTTATATAATCTCTTCCTTTTGAGCACAGGCAGTATCTGTGACTTACTTCTAAGTCAAATAATATGGCAAAGGTGATGGACTACCATGATCATGATAACGTGCTCAGGAGCTCCTCTCTATTTTGCTAGCTATGAAGAAGCAAGTTTCCATGAAGTCTGCAGCCAAAGGGAACTGAATGGTGCTAAAAACTATGGGAACAGGGAAGAAAATCCTTCCCCAGCTGAGTCTTCAGATGAGAACACAGCCCTGGTCACCGCTCAATCTCAGTCTCGTGGAAGACCCAGTGAACCCATGCCCTGCTCCTGACCCATGAAAACTGTTAGAGAATGGATGTGTATGGTATTACACCTCTATATTTGTAGCAATTTGTTACACTTCATACAAAACTAATATAAAACCATAAGATAGTTTATTGAGAAGATGCTTCATTAAGAGGATATCTTTTTACATTCTTTAGAAAGAATGCTGTAAAATAAGTGTATACTTAAAGGTGATATCAAGGTTAAATGTATATAGTACAAGATGTTCTGTGGTGAACAAAGCAAGTAATCTAATTATACCTGGCAAACCAGCAGGTGGGATATGAAGGACATGGCACCTACTTGTTGTTGAATGCAAATGGTGGCTTCATGCAACTATCTAATGGCAATTACCACAAAAGTAGTCACAGGAACAATTGCAGTAATTATAGAATCTTTGCTCTCCTAGTATACAAATATACCCTAATATGAAATGAGTTTGTGCATTTTGGATGTTCCATTGGAAACTGACCCAAAATCCAAGAATCGTAACTAGAATGGCAAGTTTAGTTCAGATCCTATGGCCTGCATCTTCCCTGAGCATAAGCATCCTTCGCTGATATTCCAAAAAGTAACTAGATGAAATGGTAACTCAGGGAGGAAAATATTTGCCTAAATCACTTCAAAATTTAGAAAGGGAAATGAAGAGTTTTGATTCAAAATGTAACTTATCCCCTAATAAATAAAAATATAATCAGATGATATAAAATTGTTGTGACAACCTTTAGTAAAAAAGATTCCCAGGACTACAAAGAAAAACTAACCTAATGGCCCTATATTTAAGGGACATAAATTTAGGATTATGCTTCATTTAGATATATAAGAAGGGACACATTTGCAAGTATCAAGTGTAGTGTCTGTATCTGAGCACAAGTTTAGTTAGAAATTGCAGGCCGGGCTCGGTGACTCAGCCTGTAATCCCAGCAATTTAGGAGGCGGAGGCGAGTGGATTGTCTGAGCCTGTGGGTTTGAGATCCGCATGGGTAGGACCTCATCTCTACAATAATAAAAAATTAGCCGGGCATGGTAGCACACATCTGTAGTTCTGGCCACTTGGAAGGCTGAGGCGGAAGAATTGCCAGAGCCCAGCAGGGTGAGGCTGCGGTGGCCGGGAGCGTGCCACTGCACTCCAGTCTGGGTGACAGAGTAAGACTCCAACTCAAAAAAAAAAAAAAGAAAAAGAAATTGCAGTTTTGTGAGATCGTTATTATAATTACAAAGAAAATTATGCAAATAATCACATATTGTAATCCTCTACACATTTTACTACCTAGGCATTTTCTTTTCCATGACTGAATCCAATACTACAATTTCATTGCTGACATTCAATACTTATTTAATCATTAACATGTATACAGACTGATTTAAAAGACAGATTAAAATTTTTTCCCCAGATATCTAATGTATTTTTGGTTATTGGGCTCTGGTATACAGGGAGATGGAAACCCAACTGAAAGCCATTTGAGAAGCATGTCCTCTTCTACAAATATCAGCAGGTGATCCAGAAAGGGACCACAGCATGGGTTTCCAAGCAACAGAAAACACTGGAGCCCAGTTTTGAATTTTACAAACTTTGGTGTCACATTTTTAAGCGAGTAGGGCCACAGCTCAAATCCATGTTCACATTTAAAAATATGCAGGGCGCCAGGCTCGGTGGCTCAGTCTGTAATCCCGCGCCTTTGGGAGGCTGAGGTGAGTGGATTGCCTGAGCCCATGGGTTCGAGACCCGCCTGGGCAGTGAGACCTCATCTCTACAATAAATCAAAAAATCAGCCGGGCATGGTATCGCGTGCCTGTAATTCCGGCTACTTGGAAGGCTGAGGTGGAAGGATCGCCGGAGCCCAGCAGGTCGAGGCTGCGGTGGCCGGGAGCGGCCACTGCACTCCAGTCTGGGAGACAGAGTGAGACTCCAACTCAAAAAAAAAATTAAAAAATTAAAAAATAAAAATATGCAGAGCACATTTTAATTTTAGAAGATCAAGTCAGAACAGTCAGAAAGTGCCTAGCAGTGAGTGATGACCACACCTAAGTCACTGCTACATAAACAGATCACAAAGGGGCCCTGAGCTGAGCCTCCTGGCATCATGTCTGAGGCTTGCCATGGGCAAGTTGAAGGTGCTGCACACTCAGCTGCCTGGACTAGGAGAACAAGAACAGGGTTTTCATCCACAGAGAACCCCTGGCTCAGCAAGAAAGTCACATTAAACCACAGCTGCCTATCAGAAGAAATACTCCTTCTGACTTTCATTTACTGTATTCTGCATGTTGATCACATTTTTCAGAGCAATCTCAGCATTGTCTCCATTTTTTGAGATATTTGACTCTTTTCTTTTATAAAACCACCTCTGTTGATAAATGCGTATAGCTATGGTGGTGACACAGAGCAAGATAAGTATCACAACTGCTATCACACCTAGTGAGAGAAAAGAAAGAAAAATACAAATCAGAATATAAATAGTAAATGCCAACCTAACCATAATCTCTCCTAGCATAATTTTAATCATATGTATCTCATCATAAATTTTAATGTCACATAATATTATATAACATTAAGTTCACTTCTAAATCCCTACAAACAGTTGTCGTGTGCCTTTATTTTAAAAGCATGATCATAAATCGGATTTCAGTAATGCCACCATACCAAAACACAACAACACAATGTGACTTCTTAAGCCATGTTCACACTTCATGTTAATGATCAATTAAATTTTAATTATTTTAAAAGTATAGAGTGCACAGTCAATCTAGAGTAATTAAATGTTCTTGTATAAGTGTTTTCATGAAATTTTTACTTGGATGCTATATATTGTCAAATTGCAGTAATGTAATCTGTATACATATGTTGGTCCTATGAGACCAACAGACTCTTAAGTGATGCTGCCTCCTGAGTTCATGACCTTGTGTGACCCCTTCCCTTTGCTGTGGGTGGGGCCTGGGACAGCACAACTAGGTGATGGGCTGCACCTGATTAAGCATGCATGATGAGGTGCTTATGTTACATAAGATCAAAGTAACTGTCTTGATTGAGTCTGTCTCTCTCTGTGGCTGGGAGGGTGCAGGCCATGTTTGGAAATCCCACATGGCAAAGACCTGTGGGCACCTCTCGGTGCAGAAGGCAGACTCTATATAGCAGCCAGCAAAACCCAAACACTCTCCAAAGTCCTACTACAAGACATAAATTGCTGCCAACAGACATGTGAACAAGGAAGTCAATTATTCCCCAGTGGAACCTCCAGAAGAGACCTCAGCTCTGGCTGACACTCAAATGGGCTATGCCCAAACTCTTGACACACAGAAACTGAAAGATGATAAATGTAGACTGTGCTAAACTGTTTAGTGTATGATGTGTCATACAGCAATTTATAACTAATTTCCATATTATTAAAATTTGTAGAAATGACATTCAGTTCTATAAAAAAATTGATTATTTGAAATCTCCTGGCGAAATGTTTTAAATATTGAAAACATTAACTATGCCAGTGGTTCTCAACCTTGGCTGTAAATTCAGAATCTTTGGGTGGAAGGCCTGGATATCAGTATTTTTTTTTTTAATTGGGGGGAGTCTCACTCTTTGTCGCTCAGGCTGGAGTGCAATGGCACACTCACGGTCACCGCAGCCTCAACCTGCAGGGCTTAAGGGATTCTTCTGCCTCAGCCTTCCAAGTAGCTGGAACTACAGACGCACACCATCATGCCCGGTTAGTTTTTGTGATTTATTTTAGAGACGAGTTCTCACCAAGTTGCCCAGGCTAGTCTCGAACCCCCGGGATCAGGCAATCCTCTTGCCTTGGCCTCCTAAAGGGCTGGGATTACAGGCTGAGCCAGCTCACACAATCAGTAATTTTTTGAAAGCCCTCAGTTGATCTTAGTGTGCTGCAAAGGTTGAGAACCACCAGGATATGTAAAAGAAATGTTTACTCAAACTATCATATTAGTGAAGAATGACCATCAAATCTACACTGAATATGACAAAAGAAGCATTCACTACTCCATATGCTTTTAAGATGATTGGCACAGGCATTAGTTAATATTAGCAAATGTTAGATAACACATGTTACTGCCTGTCTAGTTCTGTGAATAAAATTGGAATGGTAAAATGAGGTTTCTTCACTATACTCTGGGATGAACATAAGCAACTGTAACAGAGTCCAGCAAACTCAAAGCTTGGTTGGGTGTCACTGGTCACAAGGATTCCTGAGTGCATGGCTAAGAGGAGGGAGCATATTCATTATTTTATGAATATTTATAGATATTCATCATTTTCTACACATTTTGCATCTCATTTGGTTGTGGAGGTCCAGCCTCCGTAGAGCAGGGCCTGAGGTGGGGGGAGGGAATTAGAAAAGAAAGACAAAGAACAGTGGAATTGGGAAGTCTCTTGCCTCAATAGGTGAGAGTTTATTCTTACAGTATGTTTTCTTATATAGAGCAAAACTATACAAACAAGAAATATTTTAATGCTAGCATCATCTGGGAAAACGTTAATGTTCAGAACTTTCCCTAGCAAGCTTACTACAGCACTGACATCTTTGCTTTCTGAGAGTCTAAGTAAAACTATTAACATCTGTGTTCTTGGAAGTTCTGAGTAAACTTATTATCAAAGCAGGCTACATCCAGCCTATGCAGACTAGAGGTCACATCACCTGAATTCTACTAAATCAACATTCCCAGGGGCAAACATCAAGGGAAAGAGATACTGGCCAAGCTCTTGTTGGAGCCAGGCCAGGAACACAAGGACCTTGTCAATCTTGTGTTTTTTTAAGACATAAGGACCTTGTCAACTTATGTCTTTTGTCTCCTTCATCTCCTTCTTTTCTTTTTCTTTTAAGCACAGTTTGCGGACCTCTTTTCTGAATTCTCGGATGGCCCGTTCTCCTGCTCAAACACAGACTGGAAAACAAAATAGTAAAACCAAAATTAAAATTTCAAGTGCTATCATAAAATATATAGTAGACCACAAACTATGAGTAGGTACCAAATGCATAATCTTATCCATAATATTTGTAGCCAAGGTACTGGCAGGCAGCAAAGAAGACCCAAAGGTGGAGATTCCCACAATATTCCGATGCAATTGGACAACATCCAGGGAAATATTATTTTCAGACCATATCCCAAGCAGATGATTTTTAACTAAGTCCCAGTCCCATTCAGAGTCATTGTATGGCTTTGAAGTAACGCAGATCCATTGAAACTCGGCATGACATCTCAATGGCACTTGGGTTCTTAAAGCTGTAAGTTAGTTTCCAATGATTAACACTGTCTTCTAGAGGACATCAAGTCTGGCTTCCAATTTCACGTCAATGGCTTCTTGATGAGACAGCGCTGTGGAAATATTCTTTGCCAAATAATTCACATAATGGGCTGTGTGGATTTCCTGAGTCAATGCTATTGCTGAAGTAGTAACTGAAGCAATCAGTGTTATTAAAGCAGTGATACCTGCTACTAACAATCCAATAAACCTGCAAGGACGATCATGGAGATTAGACAATTGAGACAAAGCATGCCAATTAGAATCTGGATACCATGTTCCAGAGATATGTACAGGCATCATAACAAAAGAAGGTTGATATAACATCACAATTTGTTGTCCTCCATTCTCAGGAGATATACAGTTAGTAAGATTACAATAGGTACATTTCAGTGAAAAATAAGAAGATTTCATAGTAATTTCCCATGGTTCAGCTAATAACATAAGGAGGGGGCACATAAGCAAATATTTTATGAGAGCTACTGTAAGTGGGGTGATTGAGTCTAGATGAGTGGGACATGAGGACTGGTCCCAGGACACTCATAAGTTTTCAAATACCTAATTGAGACCGTCCTGCAGAGGTAGAGAGGATAGTCTCCACCCACCCGCCAGAGGACTCAACATCTTGTAGTTCAGTCTTTGCTAAGGGATTTGCGGTAGCTCAATCCGTAATCCCTTCCCTGGTATGGGGAATACTGTGCAGAGTAGCTACAGAATAATGGCACTGCCGCCATGGGAAAAATGGGAGAACAAAAACTTTTTGGCCACAGAGCATGATGGGATTCCAGAAGGAAGGGTTTCAATAGAAGATGTGGCATGAGAACGTGGAGGCCCAATAAAAGACATGACCCTCTCCCGTTCCAATCACGGCTGATGTTTTCTTCCATGGGTGACAAACCCAAGAGTATTTTTAGAAGTAAAAGTAATAGAAACACAGCCTGGGTATTTCGCGATGGTAGGGTGCCATAAATGAGAAAAACAAATGGGAGCTCATAAAGAGCGTCCTTCATAGGAAAATCTGTCTACCCATTGTGGAATAATAGAGTCAGTAGAAGGGTAACCAAGTAAAGAAGCATTACTAACATATATAGGTACTGAGGGATCATCCCAGACCACCGTCCTTAAAAGTGGGGGGGGGATCAGGCACATAGTCCCAATAGGGGAATCCGTCACATGCCACCACACCCACCTGGCAGGCGACCACACCCATCATAGCTAGGAACAGGGTAGCAGGATCAGAAGCGTTCCTGACTTGTTCCTGTATCAGACATACAGCTTGGGAGGTCAGCGCCTTCAGTTGCCCCTATACCGGGTTCCTGCTCTGTCATGTCACCCTGGAGTGTGGGGTCCATTGAACCAGCACTGTTCCCAGCGGGACGATGGTCATTTTCCTGAATGGAGGAATCGGTGTCCCCACCTGCACGTGGGAACGGGGGACTGGAGTAGGGACGGACGAGCCGGGCTGGGAGCCATCGAGGACCTTCTGCATTCCTAGAAAAAATACAAGCCTTGCCTTGTCCCCAAATGAGTACAGGATCAGCCCCTGCCACAACCCTGTCACTGGATCTTTCCAGTGAACCAAAGCCTCCACCTTAGGTGATGGGTCCCAGAAATGCTCTGCCACTGACACTCCATCATGGTCTAAATTGAAAAAAATTGATAATTAATAAAGCATGTGCCAACAGAATATGTGGGGAGGAATGTCCATATTACTCCTTTTGTAATTTTTGCAACTGCACCTTTAACGTTCTGTTAGCCCTTTCAACAATACCTTGTCCTTGAGGATTGTAGGGAATTCCATTGGAATGGGAAATCTGAAAAGTGGCACAAAAATTAGCAAAAGCCTTGCCAGTATAGGCAGGGCCATTGTCAATCCTAATAGACTTAGGAATACCCATGACAGCAAAAGCTGCAAAGCAATGAGTTATCACATAACAAGCAGCCTCACCTGAACGAGCTGAGGCAAAAAGAAAACCAGAACAGGTATCTATTGTAACATGAACATAAGCCAACTTCGCAAAAGAGGGAACATGTGTCACATCCATTTGCCAGAGGTGTCCCAGCAAGCAGCCCCTAGGATTCACACCTGTGGAAGGAGGGTACTAAAACTGTGAACAAACTGGACAATCCTTAACTATCTGACATGTGGCTTCCCTGAAAAGTGTAAATTGGAGACGCCAACTTTGAGCATTCTGATGATGAAGGGCATGACAAGTGGAGGCCGCCGAAGCAGGGGATAACAATGGGAAAGCAAAAAAGCATGTCGCCGCATCAGCCAAAGCATTACCCTCAGATAAAGGCCCAGGAAGCACAGAATGAGCACGAATATGTGCAACATTAAAAGGGGCAGTGCGAGCATGAATTCGTGTCTGAATTTCCTGTAAAAGTGAAAGTACTTCATGAGAAGAAGAAACAGTGACAGGCAAACTAGCAGTTTTCCAATGAGATAAACAATGGTAATATAGTGGCTATCTGTAAACAAATGAAAACGGATATCAGGGAGTTGGAGAAAAACCTGGCAGACCGCAAACAATTTCACTTGTTGAGCGGAGTTGTAGCCTGAGTGGAAGCGGGAAACAGTATCGTCGATGACAGCAGTTGCTGTTCCTGAGGAAGCTCCATTGGTGAAAACCAAATTTGTATCCTGTAAAGGTTGGATGCTTGCTCTCTTTAATTTTTAGGAGCACTTACTCCCCTGGGATGTTTGGGTTTTTCATGGTCCAGGAAGTTCCTAGGAAAACAAGCTTATGAACTATGATTAAAATTTGTCCCAAAAGGACAACATATTTTCTTATGAATATTTATGTCTGTGGCCCAATTTCCTTCAGAGGTGTAGGAAAAGGCCTACTGTTAAACAATTTCAGAGTTTAATGAGTTGCATTTTAGGGACTGACTTGGATCCTGAGCGATGCAATACTAAAATATCTATGTTCAGTTTACTTGTGTCTCCAAAGGATTTCTAATGATTATTATGCTAAACTGCAAATTGAAAGATTGTACTGTTCTAGTCCTACATCTGATGGAGTTTGTTTGTTTTTTTTTTTGGATTTGTTAAGGGGAGGGGAAGGTTGCCACTTGACCTGCAGTAGAATATAATTTTTAAAATGTTTGAACGCCTTTTAAGACCTACCTATAGGAAATTTATTTATGTGTAGCCTGTGCTAACTACCTTGCCTCAATTATTTATTCTTTAGAGATTTTTTCGATCTCATAATTATATGGGGTGCTGAGGGGTGAAGGTCCGTTTTTTGTAGCTTCTTCGCTGCTGCCAATGGGCGAGTTCTGCCTAACCAGAGATCGAAAATCTCTCCCTATCTGACTTGAGATGTCCAGATCTGTTTCAGCAGTGGCATTGTTTGTAGGCAGTGACTGGAATCCTTGCCTGACCATTAGGTGGGTATGAAATTGTTGGATTCTGGCTTAATAAAAGGAATAAAAGAGAGAAACCCCTCTTTCAAGCAGTAGAACAATTAAGTGAAGTCAGGCATACATTTTGATAATTTTAGGTGGTACCTGATCACCTTTTTAAAAATAAAAGCTACAAGGTCTGAAGTTATTAGGATAACTTAAATGATAAACTTTAATTTTTGTGGTTTTATTACAAGTACCAGCTTTTGGAGTTTTTAATGTATTTCTGGACTAGAGTAGTAGCCTGCCAGGTTGTTTTAGATTATAATTTGAACCAGGCATCCAAGTGAATTTTATATAAAATTTGAAGAGAAATCTGAAAATGTTTGGAGACTTGCATCCAGAAAAGACTTTATTATGTCTAGATTGTTTATAGAATTTCTTTCATATATTTATTACTTTTTCTATAAACTTTTCACATACAATTTTTGGCAAGCTTACACTATTTTTTGACATGTCTGAATCTTCTATTTTTGTTCTATGTATTATTATTATTATTTTTACTAAAACCTTATTTGTACACCAACAACCCTTATATTTTTTCCTTTGCTTTCTGTTTTCCTTCTTTTTGCCCTTTTATAGATAACATTTTACAGTCATAATTTGAATTAACTTTTTAGTAACTTTTTATTATTAGAGATTAGGTGAAACATTTAACTTTCAGAACACCTTTAACTCCCACTAGAGAGCAGGTGTTAGGAGAAAGAGGTTCAGTATGAGCACAAGGGCTAAAAACTAGCCTCAGTATTAATCAAGAAATTAATTTGGAGCCAGGCTCAGTGGCTCAGCCTGTAATCCCACGCTTTGGAAGGCTGAGATGAGTGGATTGCCTGAGCCTGTGGGTTCAAGACCTGCCTAGGCAACTTGGCAAGACCTCATCTCTACAATAAAAATAAAAAAATCAGCTGGGCGTGGTAGCTCATGCCTGTAATTCTGGCTACTCAGAAGGATGAGATGGAAGGATCGCCAGAGCCCGGCAGGTCGAGGCTGCAGTGGCCGGGAGCCGCCACTGTACTCCAGTCTGGGTGAAAGAGTGAGACTCCAACTCAAAAAAAAAAAAAAGAAATTAATTTGGACCCCAGCCACATTCATACAGACCCAAGGTTTCTCTGGAGTGATGGCAAGCAGAGCGCTGGACTGGGCCATGGCCCTTCCGGCCTCCCAGGCTCCTTTAGTCAATGGCCACATCACTGAGCTAGGCATTCCCCCACCCCCCACTTCAGGAGAGGCCACACCATCCTTTTCAGTGGCCTTTCAGTCAGGTCCAGGGACTTGGGCCATCAAGAACAATTGCACTTTAAATGTCCAGATTGACCACATTCATGGCAGCTGATACCATCCCCCTTAGCATATTTATTTTTATCCGGTCTCTTTTGGGTGGCTAGAGCTTTGCCATTAGTGGCAACTGCCAATAGATTTGTTTACTTTTCGTCTCACTGGTGCTCATTCTGGAGTCCTCTCTCTCTCTTTTTTTAATGTTTCAGTTTCTAAGAACTTCAGAAGCTTTCTGTAATTGGGAGTTTGGTATTTATAGTCCTAAGCTAGTTTTCTGGAGTTGGGTATTTAATACTCCATAGGATATAATCTTGTTTGTAAAGTAGTGAAATAAACTTTAAAAATGGCTCTGCATACAGAACTTTTGACCATTTTCCTTTAAGTCTACAAAGTGAATTTAATTGCCAGATGGTATTAGAGCAAAGTATTGCTTCTTTTTAAACCTCATTATTTGCTGATTTGTAGTGAGTTCAAATTTGATTTTAATAATGTACTAATATTTTTTTAAAAACCATGTAATTTTAATTTGCTTCAATTATTTAAAATCTGTCCCACTGGGATGTCTGAGGATACAGATTATTACACACTTTCTTGTTCATGTTTCTTGAAAACCCAGAATTTGTTTTTGAACACTTGTAATTTATTCCTCAAAGGAGAATTCTAAAACAGTTAAATAACTAAATAAAGTCATAAACAGCAATGCCAGGTATCCCTGGAAGCCCAATGGCTTCTTCCAAGCTGAGTGTCCTCAACCCTCCTTGAAGCCCCCTTTCTTTTTTTTATTTTTTATTTCAGGTCTTTCCAGTGAAGACTACAAAATGACCTGGTACAAAACCCTTTTAGAGTGAACAGACCACATAGATGTAAAATGATTTGTTCCTACTTATTTCTAATTATGAACAGGCAAAATTGTCAAAAACCCTTATGAATTACTGAACAGTATTCTCAGTTATAAGATGTGGACAATTAAGTAAGAGTGATCAGGTCTCACTCTATGCATCACAGAGTGTGCCTAGTATTTTACCTGTCCCTTAGGTAAAGTATCAAACTTAGCAAGGTGACTTAATCAGGTGGGAATGGCCAGTTCCCATACCCCATTATGTCCTGCAATGTATTCAGCATTTAAGGCTTTAGCAGTCTTGTAAGAGGTGTGCTAGTTAGGCATAGCTAAAAAAAGCAAGCAGTAGTGTTTCTAGCACTACATTTTAAAGTAGGGACTTAGCATACATTATACACCTCTAAGAGACTCCCCAGCAGTTATATAGGGACAAGCAGTTGATTACGATCTTAGGCAAGGCCTAAACCTTTAGAAACGGACTTATTTTCAACTAATCTGGCTTCCAGCATTTGAAAACAAGAACTGTCTATTCATTCCCTTAGTTGCCAGAGAAAGATTACAAAATTATTTTCTCCAAGGTTAGCGTCAACTTGCATTGGGTTAACAAAAGGCTAAGTAGCATATAAGAGACATTTCTATGTTTCTTTACAGGTGGATTACAATGAACTCCTTCAGAATCCATGAAGGTGAATGCAGGCTAAGGAAGGGAGAGGGTGTGGTCCCGGGAAATAATTCAAGAGAACCGCTAGGACTTCATATACACAAATAGGAAACTTTCCCACATACTTGACAGCAAATAAACAGGAATTTTAACAGTGTCAACGGGTTGGGAGAGACACCACACAAATAAGGGGAGACAGCAACATTTAGGAAACCATAAAATGACATAAAGAAACACGCACTAATCAAGTTTTAAAATATGACGTCTCATTAAACAAAGCATAATCGCCCCACCAGCTTTTTAGCAGATTCAAAATGACAGACACACACAAATAAGAGAATGAGGGGTATGGGAAGCATCTGCTTCATCCACCTCTAGTCTTCAGCATAGAGTTTAACATCTGCACAAAGAAAGTGTGTTCCTTAGAATGTAAATGACCCATGTTTTACTCCCAATGATTAATCCTATCCCCTCGTTTACTTACTTATTGAATGCTGAACAAGAAACACAGGCCTCCTCGAGGATTCCTCTCTAATCAATGGTGACCCCACAACTCAAGTCCGTGTTCGGGCGCCACTTGCAGAGGTCCAGCCTCGGTAGAGCAGGGCCTGAGGTCAGGGGAGGGAATGAGAAAAGAAAAAGAACAGCAGGATTGGGAGGTCTCTCGCCTCAATAGGTGAGAGCAAGTTTATACATACAGTATGTTTTCTTATATAGAGCAAAACTACATAAACAAGAAATATTTAAATGCTAGCATCAGCTGGGAAAACATTAATGTTCAGGATTTTCCTGGCAAGCTTACTATAGCGCTGACATCTTTCTTTTCGGAGAGTCTAAGTAAAACTATTACCATCCGTGTTCTTTGAATTTCTGAGTAAAGTTATTATCAAAGCAGGCTACATCCAGCCTATGCAGACTAGAGGTCACACCACCTGAATTCTACTAAATCAACATTCCCGGGGGAAACATCGAGGGAAGGAGATACTGGCCAAGCTCTTGTTGGAGCCAGGCCAGGAACACAAGGACCTGTCACGTTTGTTTTTTTTAAGACATAAGGACCTTGTAACTTATGTCTTTTGTCTCCTTCATTTGGTAATGAACAGTAGAGTTGCTTTAGTTATTTTTATGTTTAGTGATAGGACTTTGCTTTAAAGAGAACTATCATATCCAACTGCAAAGCCAGTGGCTGACAAATCTCAGTACATGACCAGGCCACTTGATGATAAAAATTAGTCACCAATACACTGACCCATCCAATACATACAGGCATTTATGTATGTGATCAATTGCTATTAACTCTGGCTTGTTTGATGGGATTTCAAAATACCTCATATTCACCTACTCTCTGAAAAGATGGATTATTTGAATAATGTGTCTGATGCAATCCATGATCTTCCCATCAGCAACCTCACTGTAAATATGGTTTTGACAAGTGTTCATGTCTGCACTTAGTCTATCTATACTTCTCTCTGTTTATCTACCCATCCACAATATGTGTCCCTCAGTAGAACATCCTCTGTGAGCTTTGGTTTACCAGATTTGAATATATATATATTTTTTATGAGTTGGAGTCTCACTCTGTCACCCAGACTGGAGTGCAGAGGCCGCTCCCAGCCACCGCAGCCTCGACCTGCAGAGCTCCGGCGATCCTTCCGCCTCAGCCTTCCAAGTAGCCAGAATTACAGACATGTGCTACCACGCCCGGCTGATTTTTTGATTTATTGTAGAGATGAGGTCTCATTGCCCAGGCGGGACTCGAACCCGCGGGCTCAGGCAATCCACTCTCCTCAGCCTCCCAACGGCGCGGGATTGCAGGCTGAGCCACCAAGCCCGGCTTGGTTTGAGTATTTTTTAGGCTATTTCTCCTCTCCTATTTTTTCATTTGTCAGCAATAGGAGAAAATGATAGTGTAAAATGCAGAACACAGAAGAATACAGCTATTGAGATAATTCACTAAATGGATCACATATTTTACATGCAGGTGTAGTCTGTGATCAATTAGACAAAAGGGTGAGAACTCTACATGGAGCAATACACTGATGGTTAGCGCACTCAGTAGCTGCATAACCAATCAACCATCAGCCATGCATGGACCAAAGACAGATACAGGTGACTGCAGGGGCTGGTAAGCTCATCTTATCTTGTTCCTGAGACCATCTGTACTCTGATTCTCCATCCCACCCATCAGGAGCCAAGGAGGTTTTCTCAGGAGAATTACACTGGTACAACTTACTTATTTTGTAAATCCCAGTCAATGATATTTAGCCAAAAGCAATAAGACCAGTCCTTTTGTACTTATCATCAATTTGACTATTATCTTAGCTCTTTCTAATAAAAGGACACCAACTATAATTTTGACTTGGATTACTATTTTGATAATATTAACTATACTAATTTTTGCATTTCAGCAGTTTGCTCATTGCAAATTAATTACAAATGATTTAGGATTATTTAACTTTTATTTGAATACAAAAGTATTCCTTTTAGATATGCATTATAAGTAAAAGTTATGCTTTTTGTTTGTTCTTGGACTTGTAAAATGGAGCTCTTATTAAATATATCTTTATAACTAATTCACGACAAAAAAGTAGTTGAGATAGGAATGGAAGTGTTAACATTCTTACAGAGCTTTGGTCAGAACTTTAAAATTTCTGCATACTTTTCCAAGTCTCTGGTGTCTGGACCTATCCAAATGAGATGAATGGACCTGACCTGAGCAGGTGAAAAGGCCAGATGAGTACAGGACACCCAGTGGCATCACTGGCTCCATGAGTGATTGCCGTATTTGGAGTGGCAGTGAACCTGAACAGTTTGCTTCCTACTTACTAAGCAGAGATCATAACTGATTCATATTTCAATCATCAAATCAAAAGAATTAAAATGTTCTTTGAATGATAAGAAGGAAGAATTGCATGTCCACTTTTTGAGTCAGACCTGAATAAATTCTGCTCCAGGCAACATACTGTTTATATTGTCAGGAAGATATTTAAGATGCATTTGCTTTTTTTTTTTTCAATTCAACATAGTCACGAACCTCTGTGTCCATTATCTCAAAACATTTAAAAATAAGAATAAAAGTGAAGCTTTCAATGCATTTCACAAGACTATGTGCAGACTCAGTGGCTTGTGCAAGGAGCCATAAAGACGGTCTTTCATTTTTTAAACATATAATCGACTGAGGAAAAATCACGGCTATTTTCAGATGAAAAATTTCTCAATAATAGATCTTTTGGCAACTATTCTTTAAAAGATGCATTTCAGTGGAACCATCAGTTCCTTCTACTAAGTGTCCCCAGAGATGAATTTGGTCAAATGACATGGAACATCAGGAACGCTTATGGCCAACCACTGACCTTGCTAATCAGCGCGGATTCTGACACTTTTCGGATTATGCTAGCCCGGCCCGTTACCTCCGATGACCGCAGAGTTCCTTGTGTCTGCATTAACTAAGGGCTGGCCCTCATCTGTTGGTCCAGAACGTCCTACAGGAGGAAAAACGAGAAAGGAGCGAGTGGAAAGGAGGTCACATGCACTGAAAGAAAAAGACAGCTGCAGCAGTACAGATAGTCACGAAACGAAGGACACAGGCAAGGGAAAAGGCCAAGAGCATCCGCAGGTGAACGAGCAAACGACTTGGGAGGCCTGGCCAGCAGGCGGAGTGAAAGACCGCGGGCGGCGAGTGCAACCGCAGATGGAGAGTCCGCGCACCTGCGCCCCACCGCGAGGCAGGGAGCCAGGGAGCCAGACCCTGCCCGCGTCTCGCAGCGGGATGCTTCGACCTCGTGGTCGCGGCCGGTGTCCACCGCGGGGCGGCTGGGGTGCTGCGCTGCCTTCAGGGGAGCTGCGCGGCCGAAGCGCATGGCAGAGAGGCAGACGGTGAAGCTGCGCGCCGCTGCCCGCCGCATGTCGGGGTCCGCGCCGGAGGTCTCTGCGGGCAAAGGAAGCGAGACACACCGTTAGGGCGCAGGGGACAGGACAGGTACGCAGGAACACCCCGCAAATGTACAGCAGCGACCAGCTCGAACTCATTCGGAATCCTTTGTCCTTCTGTGCTTGAGGAAAGGATCTGTGGCCTTGGTCAAGACAGGCAGGGTACTAAATTTGGCCAATTCACGAAGGCTTCCCTGAATGCAGTCATGGGGTACAAAATTTTGCAAGTTATATTCCAAATTATCATTACAATGCATTTCCGACAGGATATGTAGCCAATAATCCTGGTGGGTAAAGTCAAGAGGACCCACTTTGTTTCCTCCCCTTTGTAATGGTGATCTGTCCCTTTTCCATAAATCATGGTTTGCCTTTTCCGTCCAGGCCCCTATCTTCAAACACCTTTAAGCTTACAAACGTTTTTTACAACACCCAAGTAGAGCAGAGATTGATGCAGGAGTCCAGAAGTCAATTATGTCAGTCTCAGCCATGATTATGCCCTGCCTCTTCATTTGGCCAAAGGATATGACATCTGAACAAGGGGAGTTATTTGTAGACCATAAATGTTTAAATGTGTCAGGTAGAGAAGCATCCTCTACCAGCAGAGGGAATCATGCCAATCTGATAAGGATGCTTGACATGTGCTGACAAACCCCCTCCCTAATTCCCCATGATTCATTTTTTTTCACAACCAGAAGACAGCTATCAAAAATTTACCAAATGACTTCCGTAGGCTGGACATTGTGCTAAGAGATTTACATGGGTTATACTTTAATCCCAAAAGAATAAAGTAATGAGTTTTTTTTATTCCTATTTTATAGCTGAAAAGAATAAAGTTCAGAAGTTAGTAACATGAGATTGTAGTAAACTAAGGTTGCTCAGGTGGAGGCACCAGAATTTAGGGTGCCTGTTTTATTCAACTCCTTTCTCAACAAGATATTCTTCCTTTTGCTCTGCTAATATCTTCAGAATGTGGTTCATAATTGCCCACATGAAGAGACAGGTAAGTGGGAACATTATACTATTTCTACTTTTATGAATGCCTATACCTTACCATAGTGTGTGTGTGTGTGCATTCTTTCTATGAGTGTATTTTGTTGGCTTCATAACCAATTTGTAAGTTCACACTGAGAATCTCAGCTCTGATTCATTCTGTCGTGATGATGTAGTTACACTCTCAGAGGACAATCTTAATGTCCTTTGAATTTGAGTTTTGGAGGGCACTTCCCTTTTATCTTCAATTCTTGACAATACACCATAATTACCAATAAATAATTTTGACAGGATTTGAATTATGTGCTACACACTGTGAAAAGAAAAGACTATTGTTGTCATAAACATAAAAGGCAGCGAGGACCTGGAGCAGGAATTTGAAGGCTTGCCTGTTGCAGTTGGGCTAACTAGTAAAGCTTTGAATGGAGGCATCTAAAGGGCCTTTAACCACTCTGCAGCCAGCCTCGCCCAGTGCATCAAGGTACAGACTGCCTCTCTTTTGGATTCCCTGGCTCTCTCACATCACACCTGGAAAGTGCCTTTTGGGCAGTCTGTGTTGCAGTCTCCTGTCACCCTATCCCTTAGCTCAGTGTCTGTCACATAGGATGCACACGATGCATGCTATAACAAAGAATAAATTTGTCCCATCATCATGCAAGTCACCTTTCTGAATAGTCTGGCTATTGAAACCATTTTCAAAATGTGGCATTCTTGAAGTGTGATTTGATAGGTACAGAGGACCCACCTGGTCATAAAAGATTACCTGCACTGGGTCAAGCTAAAAATGCACTTCCAAAGTTGACTGCCATCTTATGCCACTGAGTTTTATTATTAAGTGCCAACGTGATCAAATCCTATCCTGAGGACACATATATACTAACAGGAAGTGATAAGACCAGTAGTTTCACACTGGCAAGAAGGGGACTGGAAATGTGGTTTGAGCGTGGCCATGAAGGTTTTGAGTAGAAGCTCAAATCATTCTCAATAAAAACAAATTTAATCTTTTTTATCTTAAAAGATTTCTATGTTAGGAAATCTTGAGAACACAATCACATTTCCAACAATTTAGTACACAAACATTCTCCACTGTCTCAGGTGTTAGGTATTGTCGCCCTTAAAGTGTGTTATGTAAATAATATATTCCAACATGTAGGATGGTTTCTGCTCTTGTGGGGAATAAGCATGTGTAACACAAGGTCTGAAATGAAAAGGAAGAACCAAAGAACTAAAAGCGGATGCAAGTGCTCTCTGCTACCCTCCATAAGTAGTGTTTCTAAAAGGCATTGGCAGTAAACAACAGAACACTCAGATGGAATATTTTTAAGATTCCCTGAGGCTCTCATTAGTAAGTAATCAAATATCAAGAAACAAGAATGAGTGTTTCATGGGCTTGTAGGAATCAATAAGGAGCATCAGAGAATATAAATATGTGGTTAAACCAACAAGAATATTGACTGTTCAAAACAACAGCAATAATAATGCTTTGTAGAAAATATAATTTATTAGAGCAAAATACATAACAATAGCAAGAAGGGTGGGAAAGAAAGTACAATGGAAATAAAACATTTTAAGGCTTTTACATACTTTGGGAAGAGTATACTTTAAGTGGTATGTAATAAATAAAGGATGCATATTTGAATTTCATGAGTAACTGATTAAAAAATCATAGGGACATAACAACAACCATAAGTTAATACAAAAGATTAACAGCCTAAAACTGGAAGCAATCCAACTGCCCATCAAAATGAAAATGAGTAAGCAAATGGAGGTATATTCATACAATAAAAAACTATGTAGCAATGAAAATGAACTATCACTATCTATAACTACATAGATGCATGTAAAATATGTTGATGATCGAAAGCCACTAGACTGAATATGAATGCTTATTTTGGAGTTGATAAAACAGAGTGAACTCCCTTTACTCTGAATGAATGACAGAATAAGAAAATGACTACTAGACAGACAGACTTTTCCAGTCTGTCTTTCCAACAACTCAGGGCTGGAGGGCTCTGATTTTTCAGAGTCGGAATGAAGTGAATTAATCATTACTCCTCCCTTCTACCACCACACCAAATTAGCCCTGGCACTCACAGCTAATACCTGGCGAAAAGTAAGGAGAGATTTGAGACTTTAGGCCCTTTTAGCAAGCACTCCTGGCAGGTATTTACTGGAAGATGAATCTTCAGTAAATTATGCCAACTCTTCCTGTAATTGCATGTGAGCAGTCTCTTAACAGCCTTTTCCATGACACGACAACACTACTACTCTGCAGGTTTGCTGCTTGTCAGTCGTTCGCCTTATTCAAAATTGTGGCATCAACTTAAGTAGGCTCCCCTGGAGATGCCCTAGCACCCTCTCAGTGGTCCTGAGCCCTGGCCCTTCCAATTCTCTCTCTCTTTTCCACCAAGTCCTGTTATTGAATTACCTCATTCACATTTAGGATAAAAGTCGAGTTGCAGCTCATTTTTTCTCCCTTTCCCAGGTGCATATGCAGGAGAAAGGGTTTTGACAAATCTCTAATGGATTTTTTCCTTATTATTGAGATGTAATTCATATACCATAAATTCCTCTTTTTAAAGTGTGCAACTTGGTGGGTTTTTAGTATATTCTCAAAGTTCTAAAGCCATAACCAGTATCTAATTGCAGAATCTTTTGTTCAAACGAAACTGGGTGTGCACATTAGTAGTAACTCCCAACCCCACCTCTCCCCAGTCCCTGCAAACCTAAAATATTTTTTGTTTTTATGGATTTGTATCTAAATATTTCTTGTTTAAAAATATCATCTGATATGTGGTCTTTTCTGTTTGCCTTCTTGCACTTAGCATTGTTTTCCAGGTGCAGCCATGGTGTAGCATGTATCAATCCTTCATTACTTTTTATGACAAAATAGTACTACAATTGAAGGGCATTTATGTTGTTCCCACTTTCTGGCCATTCTGAGTAATATTTATATGTGTGCTTTTTTGCTGTTGTTGTTGTTGGTTTTTGTGTGTTTGTGTGGACCTATGTTTTCTCTTATCTTGGGTGTACACCTAACAGTAGAATTACTGGATCATGTGATAAGTCTGTATTTAAGTTTTAACTTCCAAACTGTTTTCCACAATGGCTGCATTGTTTCACATTCCCACCACCAGTTCACAGGAGTTCCAATGTTTTCACATCCTTGATAACACTTGTTATATTGTCTATCTTTTTTATTATAGTCATTCTCTTGAGTGTGAAGTAACACCTCCTTGTGATTTTGATTGGAATTTCCTTTGTTGACTAACAGTTTGAAAGCCTTTTTGTGTTGGCCATTTCCATAACTTTGGAGAATGTCTATTTACATCCTACCCCATCACACCCAGGGCAAGAATCATCCCTTTGTCCAGTGTATCCATGCTATATATATAACTACTCATTAGTCACTTCAGGGTATCAGATCTACTGCCCTGGTATCCCAGGCTTGTGTTCAAGGATCCTTTTTGACCTAGCCCCAAAGCACACAATTGATAGTGGAAATTCTAATATGCCAAAGAGAAGCTGAATATGCTTTCCCTTAAAAGTGAAAAAGTGAAAGTTCTCGATTTGGTAAGGAAAGAAAAAAAATTGGATGGCGAGGTTGCTAAAAATCTACAGTAAGAACAAATCTATCTATCTGTAGAAGTGTGAACAGTATATTGTCAGTTTTATTATTGTTATTCATTTCTTACTATGCCTAATTTATATATTTTAATTTTATCATGGGTACGGATGTATAGGAAAAGACATAGTACTATGTATAGATAGATATTCATAGTGTAGTTCAGTACTAGCTGTGCTTTCAGGCCTCCACTGGGGATTTTAGACTGCATTCCACATCCATGAATCAGGCGAGACTATTGTATTTGTCTTTTTATTGCTTAGTTATAAGAGTTCTTTATATATGCTGTATAAAAGTCCCTGTCAAATTTATAATCTGCAAATATTTTCCCATTTTATGGGTTCTCTTTTCATTTTTTGCTAGCGTACTTTGAGTTACAAAAGTTTTTATTTTTGAAGTTCAATTTTTATCTGCTTTTTCTTTGAGTGCTTGTGCTTTTGAGAAACATTATTTAAGCAACTGTTGCCTAAAACAAAGTTACAAAAACCTTGAGCAAAATTTGCTTTGCTCAAAGAATTTCATAGTTTTAGCCTCTGTATTTAGGTCTATCAATCTTATTGAGTTAATTTTTTGTATCTGGTATAAGGTAGGAGGTCTAACATAATTTTTTATATCCAGTTGGTTTAGCACCATTTATTGGAGAAAATATTTCACCCCCACTGAAAGTCCTTGTACCAAAGTCAAAAGTCAATTGACCATAAATATGTGGGTTTGTTTCTTGACTCTCATTCACTTCCATTTATCTATACATGTACCTATATGCACAGTCTTCATTACTGTGCCTTTGCACTAAGTTTTGAAACCAGAAGGTGTAAGATTTTCAACTTTGACTTTCTTTTCAGGATTGTTTTGGTTATTTGTAAGGTCTTACACTTTCACATGAATTTTAGAATCAACTTGTCAACTTCTGCTAAACAAGGTCCTTTGGATTTGATACTGATCATGCTGAATCTGTAGATCAATTTGTGGAGTATTACCATCTTCTAATTCATAAACACAGAATGTTTCTACATTTTATATAATTTTTCCTAATTCCTTTTAACAATCTTCCATAGTTATCAATTACTGTCTTATACTTGCTTTGTTAAAGTTATTCTTATGTACTTTATTCTTTTTGATGCTATTATAAATGGATTTACATTTTATTGTCCATTCCGTTTTTGTATTTTGTATTGTTCATTTCATTTCATTCAGTTCATATAGAAACATAACAAGTATTTGTATATTGATCTTCTATCCCAAAACTTTGCTGAACTCATTTATTGTAGATTTCTTATAAGATGATATCTTCTAAAACTAGAGAAAATTTTACTCTTCCTTTTCTATCTGGATACTTTTGAATTATTTTCCTTGCTTAACGACCTAGGCTTAAACCTGTACTACAATCTAAAATAGAAGCAAAGAGAAATCACAGGCATATCTTGTTTCTGAACTTAGGGGAAGACTTCCAGTCTTTCAACAATGAGTGTGATATTAGCTGCAGGTTTCTTGTAAATGCCTTTTCATCCTGTGAGGGAATTCCCTTCTACTCCTAATTTGATATTTCTACTATGAAAGTTAGTTGAAATTTTAAGATTCTTTTTCTGTGTTCATTGAGGTGATTGTGTAGTTTTTGTCCTTTATTCTTTTAATATAGTATATTATATTGATTGATTTGTATCTATTGCACTAATCTTACATTTCTGGAATAAATCCTACTTAGTTACGAAGTATAACTTTTTATAAATTGCTGTGTTAAATTTGGTAGTATTTTGTTGGGGAAGAACAAGAGGACATTAATGAGAAGGTGATTATTAACTATTTTTTCCAAAGCATATTGGGGCAAATAATAATATTAGACATGAGCACTATTTTATGTCCATATTTCCTATTATACTGCAAGTTCTGTGAAGGCAAGTATAGTATGTGTCTTCCTGCCAAGCATTCAAAATGTTCACTGAAATATAAGTGCATTGGCAACTACCAAAATAAGTAATCTGTAAACCAAAAGACAGGTTATTTAAAAATAGGGAAGAAAAAGGAAAAAAGAAAAGAACAAAGGAAGCTTATAGGACTTAGGGAACAACAGCAAAAAAGCAAATATCCAGTTTATAGAAGTTCAGAGAGGAGAAGAGAGAGATAAAGGTCAAGAAAACATATTTAAAGGAAAAAAAAGCAGGAAAATTTTCAAATTTGTAGAAATGGGAATGCAAGGATGATTCAACACAAACAAGTAATAAATGTGATCCATCACACTGACAGGATTAAAACAAAATGATATGACCTTTTAATTTAACTTTTAATTTTTTTATTTTAAAGATGTGGGGTACAATTCAGGGTTAGGTATACAAAAGTTCATTATGCAGGTACCTTTGTTGATGAGATGCCACCCTCCCCCAGGCAGATTCCCATTACTGCCAATTCCACTCCTCCTCCCTCGCCCCCTGCAGTTTCCCATTACTGCCAATCCTTTTCTTATAGTATTGTGAGAGTTGTTCAAGGTTCGCTTATGAATAAGAGCATGTGATACTCAGTTCTTTGTTTCTGTGAAAGTATTATAGACTCTAAGTCCCATATGACCATTTAATATGCAGAAAAAGCATTTGATAAAATCCAACATCTCTTCATGATAAAAAAAATCTTGACAAAATAGGCATAAAAGGAATAAACCTCAAAATAATGAAAGCCATATATGATAAACTTATAGCCAACATCATACTGAATGAGGAAAAGTTGAAAATATCCCCCCTCAGAACTGGGACAAGATGCCCACTTTACTTTCACCACCTCTATTTAATATAGTACTCAAATTCCCAGTCAGAGCCATTAGGCAAGAGAAAGAAATACAGGGTATTCAAATTGGAAAAGGAGAAATCAAACCATCTCTCTTTGTCAGTGATATGATCTTATACCTATAAAATTCTAAAAACTCCTCCAAAATATTCCTAGACTTAATAAATGAATTCAATAAAGGCTAAGTTTGCAAAATAAACACACACAAATCAGTACACTACTACACATTAATAATGACCAAGCTGAGAATCAAATTCAAATCAAGAATTCAATTCTATGTACAATATCTTCTCAAAATAATAAAATACATAGAGGAGGTGAAAGATCTCTACAAGGAGAACTACAAAACACTGATGAAATAAATCATAGAGGAAGTAAACAAATGAAAAAATCATCCCATGCTCAGGGATTGGAAGAAGCAAGATTGTTAAAATGACCATACTACCCAAAGTAATCAACATAGTCAATACAATGTCTGTTAAATTACCAACATTATTTTCATAGCAATTCTAAAATTCATATGGAACCAAAAGAGTCCAAATAGCCAAAGTAATCCTAAGCAAAAAGAACAAAGCTGGAGACATCACATTACCTGACTTCACAGTATACTACAAGGCTATAGTAACTAAAATAGCAGGTGCTGGTAAAAGGGTAGATACATGGAGAATTCAGACATAAACCCAAATACTAACACCAATTGATCTTTGACAAAGCAGACAAGAACATACACAGGGGACAGGACATCCTAGTCAACAAATAGTGCTGGGAAAATTGGATAGCTATATACAGAAAAATGAACTAGATCATGATCTCTCACCATATACAAAAAATAACTCAAGATGGATTAAAGACCTAAGTGTCAGATCTGAAACCATAAAAATACTAAAAGAAAACCTAGAGAAACTTCTTCTGGACATTAGCATAGGCAAATAATTTATAGTCAAGGTCCCAAAAAACAAATGCAACAAAAACAAATATAAATAATGGGACATAATTAAACTAAAAAGTTTCTGGGCTGGACTCGGTGGCTCAGCCTGTAATCCCAGCACTTTGGGAGGTCAAGTTGAGAGGACTGTCTCAGCCCGCAGGTTCGAGACCCACCGGGTTAACTTGGCGAGACCTCATCTCTACAATAAATCAATAATTGGTCGGGCATGGTATCATGCACCTGTAGTTCTGGCTACTTGGAAGGCTGAGGCAGAAGGATCGCTGGAGCCCAGCAGGTTGAGGCTGCGGTGGCCAGGAGTGTGCCACTGCCCTCTAGCTTGGGTGACAGAGTAAGACTCCAACTGAAAAGGAAAAAAATTTCTGTAAAATAAATAATCAACAAAGTAAACAGACAACCTATAAAACAGGAGAAAATATTTCCAAACAATGTATCCAACAAAGGACTAACATAAACACCTACAAAGAACTCAAGCAAATCAACAAGAAAAAAACAAATAACCTCACTGAAAAGTGGGCAAATGATATGCACAGACATTTCTCGAAAGACAATATACAAATGGCCAGTAAACATGAAAAAATGTCCAGCATTACTAATCATCAGGGAAATACAAATTAAAACCATAATGTGAGAGCATCTCACACTAATCAGAATGACCTTATTAAAAAATAAAAAAACAACAGATGTTGACATGGACGCAGTAAAAAAGGAATGCTTATTCACTGTTGGTAGGACTGTAAATTAGCACAACCTCTATGGAAATCAGTATGTAGATTTCTCAAGGAACTAAAAGTAGATGTACCATTTGACCCAGCAATCTCACTATTTCGTATCTACCCAAAGGAAGAGAGATTAGTGTACAAAAAAGACACCAACACCAATTTTTTTTTTTTTTGAGTTGGAGTCTCACTCTGTCGCCCAGACTGGAGTGCATTGGCCGCTCCTGGCCACCGCAGCCTCGACCGGCTGGGCTCCGGCGATCCTTCCGCCTCAGCTTTCCGAGTAGCTGGAACTACAGGCGTGTGCTACCACACCCGGCTGATTTTTTTTGATTGATTGTAGAGATGAGGTCTCGCTGCCCGGGCGGGTCTCGAACCCGCGGGCTCAGGCAATCCACTCACCTCAGTCTCCCAAAGGCACGGGATTACAGGCTGAACCACCGAGCCCGGCAACACCAAATATTTATAATAGTAGAATTTAGAATTGCAGAGGTGTGATCACAGTAGATAATAAAAATGTGTGTGTACGTGTGTGTGTGTGTGTTTGCACACACAGACACACACACACCATGGAATATTATTCAGAAATAAGAAAGAATAAGAATTATATTTTTGCAGCAACTTGGATGGAATTGGGGACCATTATCCTGAGTGAAGTAACACAGAAATGGAAAATAAAATACTGCATGCTCTCATTTATAAGTGGGAGCTAAGATAAAGGTCTGCAAAGGCATAAAGAATGGCACAAAAGACACTGGAGATTCAGAAGGGAAGGGATGAAAGGAGGAAAAGAGTGAAAAATTACCTATTGGGCACAATGTGCACTAATGGGGTGATGGGTACACTTTTAAAGCCCAGACTCTTACACCACTACACAAAGCAACCATGTAACTAAAAAACTATTAGTACCCCTTTGGCTATTAAATACTTTTTTAAAAGCTGAGGAAAGATGTAAATATCACGGTACAGGAAGTTGAAAGGTTTTCAACAAAACTCAGTCCAAACAAGGCTGTCAAAAATATATAATCAAACTGTCAAAAATCAAAGATAAAGAGAAGATCCTGAAACTTGAAAGAGAAAAAGAATCATATCATACATAAGCAAGTTCCAGTAAGGCTAGCAGCAGACTTTTCAGTAGAAACCTTACAGGGCAAGAAAGAGTGGAATATATTCAAAGTGCTGAAAGAAAATTTGCCAGACAAGAATACTTTTCCCAGCAAAGTTGTCCTTCAGAAGTGAAGGAGAAATAAAGACTATCCCAGACAAACAAAAGCTGAGGGAGTTCATCACCATCAGACCCATCTTACAAGATATGCTAAAGGGAGTTCTTCAAGCTGAAATAAAAGGACACTAATTAGTAACATCAAAGCATATAAAACTCACTGGTAAACGTAAGTACATAGTCAAATTCAGAATATTCTAGTGCTGTAATGGTGGTGTATAAATAACTTCTATCTTTAATACAAAGGTTAAAAGACAAACTGGTTGGGCTTGGTGGCTCAGCCTGTAATCCTGTGCTTTGGGAGGCTGAGATGAGTGGATTGCCTAAGCCCACAGGTTCGAGACCTGCCTGGGCAACTTGGCGAGACCTCATCTCTACAATAAATCAAAAATTAGCCGGGCGTGGTAGCGCGTGTCTGTAGTTCCAGCTACTTGGAAGGGTGAGGCAGAAGGATCGCCAGAGCCCAGCAGGTTGAGGCTGCGGTGGCCAGGAGCGGCCACTGCACTCCAGTCTGGGTGACAGAGTGAGACTCCAATTAAAAAAAAAAAAGACAAACTTATTAAAAATAATAGCTACAATGATTTATGTGCATGCACATTAGAACCACAATGAGAGAGCACTTCACACTTGTTAGAAAGCTATTATGAAAAAGACAAAAGACAGTAAGTATTAGGATATGAAGAAAAGGGAACATAGCTCACTGTTGGCGAGAATTTAAATTAGGATAGACATTATGGAAAATAGTATGGAGATTCCCACAAAATTAAAAACTAGAACTACCATATGATCCATGAATCCAATTTATAAGTATATATCCAAAGGAAATGTAATATGTATGTTGAAGAGATGCCTTCACTCCCATGTTTATTGCAGCATTATTCACAATTGCCAAAATATGGAATCAACAGATGAATGGGTAAAGAAAATGTGATGTATACACAACGGAATACATTCAGCCTTTAAAAAGACTATTCTGTCATTTGGAGCAACATGGATGAACCTGGAGGAAATTATGTCAAATGAAATAAGCCAGGGACAGTAAGACAAATACCACATGATCTCACCATTTCTCTGTGGAGTGTAAAAAACTTTGAACTCACAGAAGCAGAGAGCAGAAGGTGAATACTAGGGGATAGAGGACAGGGCTGAGGGAGATGTTGGTGAAAGGACATCCAATTTCAATTAGGAGAAATAAGTTTAAGAGATCTATTGAACAACATGGAGACTATAGCTAATAACAATGAATTACATTCTTGAAAATTGCTGCGAATAAATTTTAAGTATTCTCACCACAAAAATAAGAATGCATATGTTAAGTAGCTCAATTTAGTCATTGCACATTCTATATTAATTTTAAAACATCATGTTTTATACAAAAATATTTACAAATTTATTTGTCAACTTAAGTAATTACTTAAAAAAGAAATAAGTACTGGATAATTTTTCATAGTTTAGGACAACTCTCTGTGTAAAATTAATGGCTCCTTTCTTAACTCATCTGTTGACCTATCTTACTACAAGTTAATGAAATGAAACTTGGTTTATACTCTCCAAATCTGAAGATGAAACTGTAGTCTTCTTCTACTTATTTACTGGTCTGAAGGTAACAGCAGAATCAGAACAGAAGACCTTTAAATTATAGTTATCCAAAACATGAAAAAGTGTTATTAGCTTTCGAGTCAAGGCTAATTGTCTTTAGGTAGAGATAAAATGAATATGTATTATTTTATTAGATACAATTGCTACAGGCTACAAAGTTCATTACTGAATTTCAACTTCAATTTTTACAGGCTGAGAGACATGCTTTTGAATATATCATTCTTGAATAAAACATTAACATCTTTAATTCTGTGCTATTGTCCATACTATTCTCTGTATTTTCATCTGTAGGAAAGTAAAATTGCATATAATAAAATTTCTTCTTCTTCTTTTTGATTAATATATTCCCCTTCATATAAGGCAGTTTACTTCCTTTTTTTTTTCAAGATTCAAGTATGAGTTTATTATTCATCTGTTTCATGTTTTATTCTGATACATTTTGTTCTCAGCACATATTGACTGTATTTTGAAGGAAAAGGGGCATGATAGAAGCTCTGAGTGCTGAGGAGCAGTTTACTTCTTAATTTCCATAATTGATTGCATATTTCTTTACAGATATTAAATTTGAAGTGAAATTATCTTTTGAAATATTATACTTCATCAATTTCACTTGCTGATGGCAACTTTCAACTTGTGAGTTATAGACATTATTTTTCCACTTTTATTTTAGATTCAGGTGATACATTTAGATTCAGGGGATATGTTTGTTACAAGGACATATTGTGTAGTGGTAGGGATTGGGTCTTTGGTGGACCATTCCTCAGATAGTGAATATTGTATCCAATAGGTAATTTCTGAACCCTAATTCCTCAATCCACCTGCCCCCTTACTGGTGTCCCCAGTCTCTATTATTTCCATCTTTGTGACCACTTAACCTCCATATATAAGTGAGAGTACGCAATGTTTGGTTTTTTGTTTCTAAGTAGTTCACCTAGGCTGCTGATCTCTGCCTCTATCCATGTTGCTGTAAAGGAACATTCTTTTTGGTGGCTGCATGGTATTCTGTGATGTATATATACCACACTTTCTTTATCCAGTCAATTGTTGCTGGACACTTAGGTTGAGTCCATGATTCTGCTATTGTGAATAGAGCTACAGTGAACACATAAGTGCAGGTTTCTTTTTTTATATATTGATTTATTTTCCTTTTGGTAGATCCCTAGTACTGGGACTGCTGGGTCAAATAGTAATTCTATTTTGAATTATTTGAGAAATCTCCAGACTGTTTTCCATAACTGCTTTACAATTCCTCCAACAGTGAATGAACATTACCTTTTCTCTTCAATCATGCCAACATCTGTTGTTCTTTCATTTTCTAATAACAGCCATTCTGACTGGTGCAAAGTGATATCTCATGGTGGTTTGGATTTTTCATCTCTCTGATGATTAGTGATTTTGAGCATTTTTTCATATTTTTTTTTTTTTTACTGCTTGTGTTTCTTTTGAGAAATATCTATTCATGTCTTTTGCCCATTTTTGGTGTGTGTGTGTGTGTGTGTGTGTGTGTGTGTGTGTGTGTGTGTGTGTGTTAAATGTTGAGTTGTTTGAGTTTCTTGTGGTTTCTGGATATTAGCCCTTTGTCTGAGGCATAATTTACAAACGTTTTCTCCCATTCAGTAGGTTTCTATTCACTCTGTTGATTATTTCTTTTGCTGTTCAGAAGCTTGTTAATTTAATTAAGTCTAATTTGTCTATTTTTTGTTTTTGTACAATTGCTTCTAGGGTTCTCACCCTACATTATTTGCCCAGGAAGATGACCAGAAGAGTAGTTCCTAGGTTTTCTTCAATAATTTTTATAGTTTCAGCTCTTACATTTAAGTCTTTAATCCATCTTGAGTTAATTTTTGCATATGGTGAGAGAGAAGCAAAATCTTCTCCCCTTCATGTTAAAAACGATTTTATATTTTAGCTGAACACCAAAGAATGGGTTCCGTCCCACTAGTCTCTACAACTCAACATTGAACATTGTCTTTACACTTTTTGGAATTTTATAGCCTTCTCTATCGCGATGTTTATTTTTATTCTCATGGCTGATAGTTGGGAGGAGCAATTTATTTCTTTCATTTGTGTTTCCAATTCTTTGGGTTTATTATACTTCCCCATTGCTTTAAACAGAATAAGAAATCTACTAATATGAAAATATGGATGTTCAGAAATACCTGGGAAACACAGCCAGTTCATTAGAAACTAGGATACCAGCCCCTATAACAGGCTATAATAGCTATAAACATCTTTCAACAGTGAATGTGAAACAACTACTCCCACTTTTATGTCTGCTTTAATTGTCTCAGTCACTGTCTTCATACAATGTGGGCTGTGGGATAAAAACAATGAAGCACACAAAAGACCTACAGAATAAGCTCTCTCCTGTCAATAGATAGATCATCAAGGCTGGATTCTTTACTTATCGTGAAGGCATGATTACAATGTGGAAACATCATTTCAAGCCAAGTTTTTATTAACTGTACTACACTAAAAATATACTCTTAAAGCAAAGCAGTGAAATATTCTCAATTGGCTGAATCTGCATCTTCAGTATCATATGATCAACATAGAGCTTTAAATAGGCTGCGCTGTCTAAATTTTATACATTTGCTTTTACCATTTACAAGAGTACTCTGGGAGAGCACTAGAATTCACAGCATATCCTCTGTAAAACAACAAGGTACAAACTTAATCATCTGTTTAAAAGCCATGAGAGTTTAATAATTACTGTGCTTCTCAACATATTTAAAACACCCATTCATATGTACTCTCCAACATTCTCAGACTTGTGCTATTTTATATGAGTGGTAGAAGAAATTACCAAGAGAATCAAAGTACCAACGGCTGAATAGGTAATAAAGATTCCATTAATTAATGAGGACAAAACAGAGCCGAGTGTCAAATACCAGAAGAGGAACACTAAACATGCCACAAGAAAGTTTTATCCAAATAATTTCTGAATATCAAGAAAATGTATATTATATGTATTATCAGAAAGAAAAGAACTAACTTTCAAATTTTATTTATATTTCCATTTAATTTTTGTTTTTTTCAAAAAGGAAAAAATTATAAGGGCAGAAAGAATTTGATTCCTTAGGAGCACACCCCAAAGCAACTTGGAAATGTGTCCCATGCTGCTGTCCTCAACCTTTGTACTTGAATGAACTGTCTTTAAACTAGATTCTGACCTTTTTGATTATTTTAGGCTGACATTTTAGTAACCCAGATGAAACCCAAAGTAGGCTTCAATTGACTTCTACCACTTTGCTGACAGCTAGCATCTTGGAATAGACTTTGTTTAGCCAACATTGCTGGAGGTTGCTGGAAACATCAGGATTGCCAGACTACATCAGTGATGCAGCTTCAGGTGATCTCCCAGAACACCATCCTTTTTGCTACTGCTGCCTCTACCATCACAGGTGGGTCAGAGAAGGGAAGACAGACAACAGTAGCAACCTTATCTAATTAAAAAATAACAGAAAAAAAAAGAAAACAGTTTGCCCTTACAGATGAGGAAGAATGAGGGGGGAAAATGGCAATCTACAAAGTCTTAATGAGTCAACATATGCAAAAGGACTTCCCAGAACCCAATCAATGGAGCCCTTCCAAAACAGTCTGGTCCTGATGACAGGCACGGAAGTCAGACTATGGATTATAAATATAGTAAAAAAAATCCACAGGAAGATGGATGCACAGATCATCCAAACAATGAAAACAGTGCACAAAGTGAAAGCTGTGCTGACCAATATAAGAAAGGTCCTTCTGGGAAATGAAGAATTATTTCCTGGAACTTAAAAACACAAAAACAAGCCTGATCAGGAGAATTGATCAGGCAGAGGAAAGAATCTCAGAGCTTTAAGATCAAACTATTGAATTAACCCAGTCTGACAAAAACAAGGAGAAAAGGGTTAGGAAGAATGAGTAAAGTCTATGAGAAAATTGGGATTATGTAAAGAGACCAAATCTATGGTTGATTGGCATCTGTAGAATGAAGGGAAAACTGAGAACACCCCAGAGCAAGCCATCTAAGAAGTCATCCAGGAAAATTTCTCCTATCTCTCCAGAGGAGTGACCATACAGATACAAGAGAGCCAGAGAAGTCTTGTGAAGAACTACATAAGAAGACCATCACCAAGAAATAATAATCTATCTTTACAGGTGAGCATCCTGAAGAAAAAAAATCTTAAAGGCAGCTAAATAGAGGGGCAGACCACATACTGAGGAAGAATTGTAGCAGTTTTCTCAGCAGAAACTCTACAAGCCCAAAGATACTGGAGTCCCATCTTCAACATTTTTTTTTTAAGTTTTCAAAAAAGTTTAATTAGAGAAGGAAAAGAGGAGAGATAGAGAGACATGCCAGAATTGGCATGGGTGAGAGAAACCACTAAAGTTCTTTTTTTTTTTTTGAGTTGGAATCTCAGTTCATCACCCAGGCTGGAGTGCGGTGGTATGCATGCTCACAGCCACCCCAGTATTGACCTTCTGGGCTCCAGCGATTCTTCCGCCTCAGCCTTCCAAGTAGTCGGAACTACGGGTGTGCGCTACCATGCCTGGATAATTTTTTTTACTTATGGTAGAGAGGAGGTCTCGCCAAGTTGCCTGGACTGGTCTCAAACTCAGGGGTTCAGACAATCCACTTGCCTTGGCCTCTGAAAATGCTGGGATTACAGGCTGAGCCACCAAGTCCCAATCTTTAACATTTTTAAAGAAAAGAAATTAAAGTCAAATATTTCCTACTCTGTAAAGCTAAGCTTCATTAAAGAAAAAGAATTCAAATCCTTCCCAGACATTTAATCCCTAAGAGAATATGCTGCCTTCAGATCAGCCCTCCAGGAGATGCTGAAGAAGGTTCTAAGCAAAAGAACAATTTTACCCATCACAAAAGTATAGGCACATAGAGAGTTTACAGACCATACAAATCAACCACAAAACCAAAAAGGCATGGCAGCCTTTTAATAGCAATATGACAGGAAGAAGCTCCCATATATCAATAATTAACATAAACACGAATGGACTGAAGATGCCACTCAAAAGGCATATGATGGTAAATTAGTTCAAGAAGCATGGTTCATCCTTCTGCTGCCTTCAGGAAACCCACAGGCTCAAGGTAAAGGGCTCAAGGTAAAGGGCATATGACACCCACAGGCTCAAGGCAAAGGGCAAATGACACCCACAGGCTCAAGGTAAAGGGCTGGAGAAAGATCTTCCAGGCAAATCTAAAACAAAAGTAGGAGTAGCTACTCATATATCAGATAAAACAGACATTAAACCAACAAACGCTAAAAAGGACATAATGTAATGATAACAGATTCAATCCACCAGCAATAAATATTCATACTGAATATATACATACCCAGCATAGGAGCACCCAGATTTATAAAACAATTGCCAATTAAAATAAGAGAAGACATAGACAGCTATACAATATAGTTGGAGACTTTAATACCCTGCTAACAGCCTTAGACAGATCATAGAGGCAGAAATTAATTAATTAATAGTAAATCAGGAAGCTTAACTCAACACTCAACCAATTGGACTAACAGATATCTATAGAACATTTCACCCAACAACCACAGAATATACTTTCTTCGTATCAGCACATGCAACATACTTCAAGATCGACCACATACTAAGACATAAATCAAGCATGAACAAATTTCAAAAGGCCAAAATCATACCAAGTATTTTCTCAGACCATAGTGGAATAAAAATAAACATCATCACCAACAGGATCCCCCCAAACACACAAATACATGGAAATTAATCAATATGCTTCTGAATGACTTTTGGGTTAACACTTTAGAAAACAAGGCTGAAATAAAAAAAAATTTGGCCAGGCTTGGTGGCTCAGCCTGTAATCTCAGCACTTTGGGAGGCTGAGACAAGTGGATTGCCTGAGCCTGTGGGTTCGAGATCAGCCTAGGCAACTTGGCAAGACCTTGTCTCTACAATAAATTAGCCGGGTGTGGTAGCGTCTGCCTGTAGTTCCAGCCACTTGGAAGGCTGAGGTGGAAGGATCGCCGCAACCTAGCAGGTCGACACTGGGGTGGCTGGGAGTGTGTCACTGCACTCCACCTGGGTGACAGAGTGAGACTCCAACTAAAAAAAAAACAAAATTCCTAGAAACAATGAAAACAAAGCACAGCACACCAAAACTTTTGGGATACTATAAAAACAGTGCTGAGAGGAGTTTATAACATCACATGCAACTGTCAAAAATATAGAGGGATCACAAGTAAACAGTCTAATGTCAAACCTAAAGTAGCTGGAAAGACAAGAGCAATCCAATCCTAGAATCAGTAAAGAAATAGAAATTATTAAAGCAAAATCACAGTTGAAGGACATAAAGACAAAAAAAAAATCATACAAAGGATTAAGGAGATGAAAAGTTGGTTGTTTTTCTGGAAAGATAAATAAGATTGATAGACCCCTGGCCAAATTACCCCTCCCCAAAAGAGAGAGAGAGAGAAAATTTGAGCAAACACAATTAGAAACAAAAAAGGCAATGTCATAATGACTCTGAAGAAATACAATAGATTATCCAAGATTATTGTGAACACTTGTGTGCAAATCATCTAGAAAATCTAG
Organism: Cephalopachus bancanus; assembly: GCA_027257055.1. Lineage (NCBI taxonomy): Eukaryota > Metazoa > Chordata > Mammalia > Primates > Tarsiidae > Cephalopachus > Cephalopachus bancanus. The sequence continues at coordinate 165,319 of JAPVLO010001470.1, read as the reverse complement.
AGGAAATGGAGGAATTAATGGCATCATATAATGTCTCAAGACTGAAATGGGAAGAAGTTGAAAACCTATACGGACCAATAACAATCCAGTAAATCAACTCAGTAATATTAAACATCCCCACCAAAAAAAGCCCTGAACCAGATGGTTTCTCAGTTGAATTCTACAAGACATACAAGGAAGAACTGACACCAATCATATTGAAGACATTTCAGGCAATCGAGAAAGAAGAAAGTCTCCCTAGCTCATTCTATGCGGTCAATATCATCTGGATGCTCCAAAATGGCAAAGACCCAATAAGGAAAGAAAAATCAGGCCAATTTCTCTGATGAATACAGGTGTAAAAATTCTCAGCAAGATTCTATTCAACACATCCAACAGCGCATTTCAAGGATCATCCATCATTACCAGGTGAGCTTCATTCTCAGGACGCAAGGCTGGTTCAACATACGTAAATCAATAAACATAATCCATTACATAAACAGATGTAAAACCAAGAACCACATGATTATCTTATCAGATGCTGAAAGCATTTGATAAAATCCAACGTCCATTCTTAATAAAAACTCTCAAACACCAAGACATGGAAAGAACATTCTCAAAATAATATGGACCATCTGTGACAAACCTACAGCCTACATCATGCTTAATAGGCAGAAGCTGAAAATATTTCCCCTAAGAATTAAAGTAGACAAAGATGCCCACTCTCACCTCTCCTATTTAACATAGTACTATAAGTCCTAGCCAGAACAATCAGGCAGGAGAAGGAAATTAGGCGTATCCAAATAGAAAAAGAGAAATTTAAATTATCCCTGTTTGCAGATTATATAATTTCATACCTAGAAAAGCCTAGAGGGTCTGTCAAAAACCTCCTCATACTGATAAACGGCTTTGGGAAAGTCTCAGGATACAAAATAAAATCAATGTGCAAAAAAAGCATTGCATTTCTATATGCTAACAACAAGCAGTCTGAGAACCAAATAAAGCACACAAACCCATCATATGCACACACACAAAATAAAATACCTTGGCATCCATCTATCCAAAGAAGTGAAAGATCTTTGCAATGAGAACTACAAAACACTACTCAAAGAATTCAAGGATGACACAAACAAATAGAACATCCCATGCTCATGGTTTGTAAGAACCAATATTGCCAGATATTCATACTAGCCACTGCAATCTACGGATTCAACACAATCCCTATCAAACTACCAGCATCATTTTTCACAGACACAGAAAAAAAGTACAGAAATTCCTATGGAATTTTAAAACAAACAAACAAACAAACCTGACTAGCTAAAGCACTCCTCAGCAAAAAGAACGATGCTGGAGGCATCATACTTCCAGACCTCAAACTTTACTACAAGGCTGCAGTAACCAAGACAGCATGATATTGGTACAAAAATAGGCATATAGATTGATGGACTAGGACAGAGAATTTAGAAATAAAATCACATACAGTCAACCAGTTTGTCTTTGACAAAGCCAACAAAATAATCAGTGAGGAAAAGAGACCATATTTAGCAAATGGTGCTAGGAAAACTGGATAACCACACACAAGACAATGAAACTAGACCCTCACTTATCACCATATATAAAAATTAACTCAAAATGGATTGAGGACTTAAATGTGAAACCCCAAACTATATGAATCTTAGAAGAACACTTAGCGAACGTCCTCCTGGACATTGGAGTAGGCAATGAATCCATGGCTAAGTCCTCAAAAACAAATGCAGCAAAAGCTAAGATTGGCAGGTGGAAACTTATCAAGCTAAAAAGTTTTTTTTTCACAATAAAAGAAACCATCAAGAGAGTAAAAAGACTCACATAATGGGAAATAAATATTTGCAAGATATGCATCCAACAAAGGCCTAACATCCAGGATCTACAAGGAACTCAAACAAATTAACAGGGGGGGAAACCCAAAAAATCCCATGAAAACATGAGCAAAGGAAGCTATCCAAGCGACCAACAAATATTTGAAAGAATGCTCAGCTTCACTAATAATCAGAGAAATGCAAATCAAAACTACAGTTAGATACCACCTCATACCAGTCAGAATAGTTATCATTAAAAAGTCAAAAACCAGCCGGACTCGGTGACTCAGCCTGTAATCCCGCACCTTTGGGAGGCTGAGGTGAGTGGATTGCCTGAGCCCACGGGTTCGAGACCTGCCTGGGCAGCGAGACCTCATCTCTACAATAAATCAAAAAATCAGCCGGGTGTGGTAGTGCATGCCTGTAATTCCGGCTACTTGGAAGGCTGAGGCGGAGCCCAGCAGGTCGAAGCTGCGGTGGCCGGGAGCGGCCACTGCACTCCAGTCTGGGCGACCGAGTGAGACTCCAACTCAAAAAAAATAAAAATTAAAAAATAAAAAGTCAAAAACCAGCATGTGTTGGCAAGGTTGCAGAAAAAAGGGAACACTTCTACACGGTTGGTAGGATTGTAAGGTAGTTCAGCCTTTATGGAAAGGAGTGTGGTATTTTCACAAATAACGAAAAATTGAGCTGTCATATGGTCTAGCAATTCCACTTCTGGGAATATACGCAGAGGAACATAAATCACTTTACCAAAAAGACACCTGCACACATATGTTCATTTGAAAAAGCAACAACAAGGAATCAACCCAGATGCCCGTGGAAAGTGGACCAGATAAAAAAAATGTCATACATATTCACAATGGAATACTATGCAGTCGCATGGAAGAACTAAATAATGTCCTTTGCAGCAACATGGATGCAGCTGGAGACCATCATTTTAAGTGAACTATCAAAGAAACAAAAAACTGAATATCACATACTCTCATAAGTGGGCTCTAGACATTGGGCATGGGAGCACAAAGGAAGGAATAACTGCTAGCAGGGGGAGGGAAAGAAGGGGATGAGCAGCATTCAGCCACCCATTGGGTTGCAGGTCCACTACCAGGGGAGAGAGTGCTCACTAGAACCTCACCTGCATGCAATTTACTTATGTAGTAAATCTTCACATGTACCCCACAACTCTAAAATAAAATAAATACATAAATAATTAGATGCCTAAATAGTAAAGTATGCTTTTATGAAAAATAACTGGCAGCTGGAAAGAATGTCTGTAGGATATTGAGGCTGTGTTTTTGTAAGAGTAGCAGGCAGCACTGAACATATCCCACTTTAACCCACAGGCAAGGCAGGAGCCAGTGCACAACCCAAAATGCATTAATATGCTAAAAGAAAATGAACAGTTTTTTTTCTCTTTTCCCCTTAAACTTAAATCTAGTTTTATCATTAAATGATTTCTGTATTTGACTGTTGATGAATATATAATCTGTGAACTTGATATCTGCTTTGATTTTGGTTTACCTGAATTGTTAGGAAAACACCAACTTTCTCACATTAGACTGATTGCCCAGTGAGAGGGTCAGTGTGGAAGCATTTTTCACAGAAGGTCTTGTCTCCAGGCAGCACTTGCAATAACGTGCATTCAGTCAAGAGTACAGTTTCTACCTTGATTATTACTCATCAGGACATTATGGTTGAAATTAAGTATGACTGGTACATCCTGCATTTGCAATACAGCACTTCTGATGCTCAACATGAGGGGAAACACTCTTTCTTCTACTTACCTAATATTGTCCCCAATGTAAGGGATTTGACAGCATTGAATTCTGTCCCTGACGACAGGATGGCTTGCCTCCTTACATTCTGGTTAACCTAATAAATGTTCCACAAGAAGCAAACATTAAAATGGCCCGCAACTTTGATGATAGGAGGAGGGGAATCAAAAGAAGTTTAAGAAAAATGATAAAAAATAAGCTATATGTTACTGCTATCACAAAAGTTAAAGAAGCCAACTTCAAACAATAAAGGATTTAGAAAGGAGAGAACTGTTTCATTAAACAACTTCTATAATATCTCAAATTCTACTCTAGCCTAGTGTCTCTTCCTTTTCCTCCTACTTTTATTCATGGCTTAAGTATCTATAATTGGTACCATCTACAAAGAGATATAAACTATTTTAAGCCTCAAAGCTCGGTATTTCAAAGAAAATCCATAATATGAGTATAAAATGTATTATATACATATTCAATATATAAAGGTGATTGTTCAAGACCCTGTGACAAGGTATAGCTTAAATACTCTGGTGCTTTTTAAAAATGTATTTCCATTTAAGCAAGATTTTGATTTTTTCCTTGAGTTTAATGTACTGTAGCAATTGTTCTTATGTACCAAGTAAGTAGGGTTCCAATTAGTATATCACCAGTAGTCAATATGATAAACTAGACAGTTCCCTGCCAAGTTAAGTCAAACCAATGAGGATAGCTTGTTAATGTCAATGGTCAAATATTAATATTCACTTTGACAATGTCATTGCTCAGCAAACACTGTTAAATAAAATAAAACACCATGACAATATTTTATGCCCTATCAAGACTTAAGGAAAAACAGTGCTGATGTGTACCTATTATATTAGGATTTATTGTCAAATTTTTGCTCCAAGTCTTACATGCTGAGAATCACAACTGTAATTACTGTTGCTGTTATTGAATTTACTGTCTTACCTCTACAAAGACCATTGCTGCTTCTCTGTTAATCTTCACATGATGAAGCTGCCCATCAGCCAAGTTTTTAAAATCAAAGTTAAAAACATCAGGTCCTTCATGTTTGTCTAGCTTATACCTAATCTGCAAACTTCCTAAAGAAGAAAAAAATGGCATTTTTAACCGGAGCAATTTTTTATATAATTTTGTTTTTTATTTAATAAAACCTATTGAGCATTTACTTGGGTACACCAATATTTGTTCTTCCTGAAATAATGAGTGTTGTTCCAGGACCAAATTCTGAACCCAATTACACTATTTTACAAGTGAACCAAACGAGTTATCATAAAAGATCTCTTTTCAAGTTCTCCTATTTTCCTGAACTAAAGGAAAAAGTCTAAGTTCTGTGTGAAAACTATCAATGAGGGTCTAAGTTAATTATTAATGTGTGTTCATATTATTAAATGGCAAAACCTTAAGCAATATTGCATTAAAATTTAGTTTCTATAAGCATAACTTCTTTTAATGTGGCTTATTTTTATGCATTTTGATGTATTACTGACAAATGCACAATTAATTTTCTTTGCATAACCAGGATTTTTTTCCTCAATGTTTCTGCCCTAGTCAAGAAATAAACCAAAGAGAAAAGTAAGAGGTTTGTTACAATATCCAAATTTCTCAATTCACACACTGGTCTTCTCTGTAACTCTTTTATTGCCTATAACAGATCCTATTAGTCAGACATTATGGAAAACTTTTCTAGAAGTTCAATTTCCTCTTTCATGTGCCATGAAGCAAGATTAAAGTTTTGTTCTAAAGCAAAGTTAGTTTTGTTCAGAAAGGCCTGGTGGGGCAAGGGTTGGGTAACTCCTATATCCACTTTTCTGTTTCACGTACCTATGACATGAGTGACTTCTCAACTATTGATGGATAAAGAACAAATATGTTTACCTGATGCATAGGATATTGGCTTTTATGTGATTTAAGCTCTTCTTTACTTTGCTTAGAAGGTAGAGAAAAGATTTTCCATGTTTAAAATGAGATCTCTTATTTCAAAGCGAGGTGCAAAACTGATTTAGATTATTTATGTACAAAAGGAAAGGTCTTCTTAGCAATAACAAAAAAGCACAGTTTCACACCAAATATATAAAGGGATCAAACTTTAATGGAAGAGAGGCATCTCAATTTAATCACTAAAATGTTAACTTTTGCTATAAACATTTGGAATTATAAAGAAAAACAAACCTACTCTAATAAAATGAGAAGTGCAGGAAATATTTTTAGGTTTCCAGTTTGTGGTTTGAACACTGAAATGGCCTGTTTAATCATGGTCATAATTTTCTAATTCAGTCTTGTTCTTAGACTAAGGACACTCACCATTTGGGGCAAGGATGACAGAAAGGTATTCCTCATAGAAGGAGCTCACATAGAGCAGTAAGGTGGGGGTCCCAGTGGTTCGGAAGCTCATTGTGGCCGTCTCCCTGGTCAATGTGAGCTTCTTATGAAATAAAGCTGCAAAGGAACTGGAGTTCTTACTGGAGGTGTAATTGTAATATTCCTGAAAATTGTAGATCACTGAGGAGCCTGTTCCAAAGTATGCAGAAATCTCTGGAATGACACAAATTTTTGTTATGTTAGGAATATGTTGAGTGCAAGACTCTTGCTTTATGTGTATTTATAAGAGATCTCTGATCCTTAAATATTCTGAGAGAAAATAATAATGGTATCTTTTATTACTTTTTACTTTAAAAATTTGTAAGATTAAAAAAATAAAATATGAATTTTTTATTGTAATAAAATATGCACAACTAATCTCCCCCATATTCCCATAATGCAGAATTGAGTAATAATTAACATTTTATTATTGTCTCCAAAATATACTTCCTCAGAGATTTACATAACATTAAATCTCCAGTATAGAGGTATAATTTAGAGGTTATTGCTCTCTTCAGGGCATTGCACTGATGATCCTTTGAGAAATCCAGAAAGAATTGCTACTAGATATAATAGAATTAGCCACAGGCTTCTCAAGAATAGAATCTTATCTCCTCCTAAATTAAATAGAGGGGTTTGGGACAGAAGCAATCTATTTCAAATAATCACACAGAATCGTCTTATCATTCCCTTAGAGTATCAAATGCCAGAATGCTCTTCGTATTCTTTTCTCTCCCACATTTTCCCTGTGACCTACTCCTTGACCACATTCACCTTGTGTGCAGAATGGTCCATCATATGCTGAGAAGGCACAGTCACAGGAGATCCCTCTGGGTTTCTCAGTACATCTCCCTCCATGGTGACACAAGTGTCCATAGCTGCTGCAGTGTCCCGCACACCCTGGCTCCACTCCTGGTGTCATTGTGGCTCTTTCTTCCAGATCTAGGGCCATCCCATTTAGCTGCAGAGAACGAATGCATCCCACGAAGCCTTTTTGTCTGGTGGCTGTCCCACCTACAAGGGAAACAGCAAAAATAGAAGTGAGTTCCTGGTATCCTAATTGAGATTTCACATCCCTCGTCAACCCGAGGCCCAATGGAAAATGTCAGAAACTGTGGTCTTTCAAAATTTTTTCTGAAAAAAAAAAAAATTTTTTTAAAGCATAGGTTTTGATCAAATATTAAGAATTACTGGCCAGATGCAGTGGCTCACGCCTATAATCCCAGCACTTTGGGAGACTGAGGTGAGAGAATTGCCTGAGCCCATGGGTTCGAGATCAGCCTGGGCTACTTGGTGAGATCTCATCTCTACAATAAATCAAAAATATTAGCTGGGCATGTGGTGCATGCCTGTAGTTCCAGCTACTTGGAAGGTTAAGGTGGAAGGATTGCCAGAGCCCAGCAGGTAGAAGCTGACGTGGCCATGAGCGTGCCACTGCAGTCCAGTCTGGGCAACAGAGTGAGACTTCTACTCAAATAAATAAATAAGTAAATAAATAAAAGAAAAAAAAGGAAATGCAGCAAAAAGCATTTTGGGGGAGGGGGCCAAAGAACAAAAATAAAACAATCAACAAGAAAATCAAAGGGAAGTCTTCCTCTACTGAAAGCTGTAATCTTTAAAGAAAAGATAAAATACATCAATAGATGTAAAAACAAGAACCATGTGATTATATAATCAGATGCAGAAAAAGCTTTTTGATAAAATCCAGCATCCCTCCTTGATTAAAAATCCTCAAACACCTAGGCATAAAAGGAACATTCCTCAAAATAGTAAGCGCCATTTACGATAACCCCACAGTCAGCATATTAGTCAGCATATTGCTAAATGGACAGAAACTGAAAGCATTTCCCCTGAAAACCGGAACAAGAGAAGGCTGCCCACTCTCACCCTTCCTGTTCAGCATTGTGTTGGAAGTCTTAGCTAGAGCAATTAAACAAGGGAAGAAAATCAGGAGTATTGAAATAGGAAAAGAGGAAGTTGAGTTATCCCTCTTTGCTGATGATATGATCCAATACCTTGAAAATCCAAGAGAATCTGTCAAACACCTCCTCGCACTGATAAAGGACTTTGGCAAAGTCTCGGGGTACAAAATAAATGTGCAAAAAAAGTTGCATTCTTATACACCAACAACAAACAGGCAGAGAAACAAATAGAAAGCACAATCCCATTCACAATAGCCACAAAAAAATGAAATTCCTCAGCATCTTCCTAACCAGAGAAGTGAAAGGCCTTTACAACGAAAACAACAAAACACCACTCAGAGAAATTCAAGAAGACATAAACAAATGGAAAAATATTCCATGCTCATGGATAGGAAGAATCAACTTTGTTAACATGTCCATCCTACCAAAGGCAATCTACAGATTCGACGCAATACCCATTAAATTACCAACATCATTCTTCTCAGACCTGGAAATGACAATACAGAAATTCATATGGAAACATAAACAACCATGAATAGCCAAAACAATCCTCAACAAAAGAAACAAAGTGGGAGGTATTGCACTCCCAGACTTTAATCTTTACTCTAAGGCTACAATCATCAAAACAGCCTGGTACTGGTATAAGAACAGGCATATGGACCAATGGAATAAAACAGAGATTTCAGAAGCAAAACCTCAATATCTCAGCCAACTCATCTTTGACAAAACCTCCACCAACAACCAATGGGGAGACGAGAACCTATTCAGTAAATGGTGCTGGGAAAACTGGTTGATCACAAACAGATGAGTCAAACAGGACCCCTACCTATCACCATACACAAAAATCAACTCTAAATGAATCAAAGACCTTAACATAAAACCTTAAACTATAAGAATCTTAGAAAACTCAGGAGACATCCTTACAGAAATCGGAGTAGTTAACCAATTCTTGATCAAAACCCCAGATGTCCATGCCATAAAAGATAAAATAAACAAGTGAGAACACATCAAAATCTTCTGCAAAGCAAAAGAAACCATCAGGAGAGTGGGGAGGTAGAATGGGGAAAAATATCTGCCAATTGTACATCTGACAAAAGGCTAACATCCAGGATCTATAAGGAACTCAAGCGTGCCAAAAGGAAAAAAACAAACAGCCCTGTTAAAAAGTGGGCAAAATACATGAATAGACACTTCTCAAAAGAAGACATACGGGCAGCTAACAGACACATGAAAAAGTGCTCAGCCTCACTAATCATCAGAGAAATGCAAATCAAAACCACATTGAGATAACACCTAACCCCAGTAAGAATGGCCATCATTAATAAAAACATTAATAACAGCATCAGATGCTGGCAAGGATGCAGAGGAAAGGAATGCTTCTACGCTGGGGGAATGCAAACCAGTTTAACCACTATGGGAAACAGTGTGGAGATTTATAAAAGAACTAGAAATTGACCTTCCATATCTACAAAAAAGATACCTCCATTTGCATGTTTACTGTAGAAGTATTCAGAACAGCAAACTCATGGAACCAACCACATTGCCCATTGAAACGGGACTCGATAAAAAAAAGGGGGTACATATACACGATGGAATATTATGCAGCCGTGAAGAAGGATAAGCATACAGACTTTGCAGCAACTTGGATGGCTTAGGGTCTATAATACTTATTGCTCTATCACAGAAACAAAGAATAGAGTACCACATGTTCTCACTCATAAGTGGATCCCGAACATTTACCACAAAACTAGAAGAAAGGGATTGGCAGTAGCAGGACACTGTTGGGGTGCGGGTTAGAACACATCAACAAGGGTACCTGATCTCAAACCAGGCAAGGTGGGGACCAAAGGGAGGCCCAAATTTTACCTGTATAATGTTCACTTATATACCTAATCCTGAATTGTACTCTATACCTTTAAAATAAAATATTTAAAAAAGCATTTATCAAAAAATAAAAAAACAATTTAAATTACCCACAAAAAATGTAATAGTTATATTAAATGTTATGCAAATAAGTTTAAAAATGAATAAACAAACACAAAAAGAGAGGCATGCAGGAGCCAGAGCAGGTTCTGAATGTGCTGGATGTGATGAGGGAGCCGTGAAGGGAATAGAATCCCTGGAGAGAGCCCAGGAGCTGGGCTGGGGAAAGTTCTGCAGCAACAGACACAAGGCTGGTTCTGTGACCTGCCTTCCTAAGGTGTGTTTTTGAGGAGACACTGGAGAATGTTCTCTCAAGTACAAGGCAGCTTCTCTAATGGCATTGAGAAGGGAAAAGGGACAAAAGGATGGAAATTGCTAAGTGTTTTATAAATGGAATTGATGAGAAGTTGTTGAAGCAAACATAAACTGGCTATGATACTGAGTGCAAGTTTGGAAGTTAGCCTAATATGGGTTTGGATTCTTTTTCTAGTTGGGTTTCTATGATCAAGTCACCTGATCTGTCTGAGGTTCCATTATTTCACCTATAAATTGAATACAAACCTTGGGAAAAGATACTAAATGTTAACTAAATATGAGGCTTAGTAAATGGCGCCATAGTAGTCTTGTCCTTGTTGTCATTGTTTGCAACTGCTATTATCACTGCTTTTGTAGTTACGATTTTCTCTTGGTCCATCTCTGCACTGACAGCACAGCTCAGCTGATCATAAACCAAGAGGTTTATCATAAACCGGCACTCATATCATAAACCGGCACTCATATCATAAACCGGCACTCACCCACATAGAGCTGGCTGTTGAGCTGTAAGCGCAAGTGGCCCTCGGCAGGGACAGGTTGAATCTTGAGAGGGAGGTGATCCACTTGAAGTGAGGCTTCTTTAATGTTCCTCTCTGCCCTCACGTGGTGCCATCGATCATCATTGAAGGGAGTGGGTGACTGTACCGTGACCTCGCAAGGACCATTCCCCACATCAAAGGAAAAGGTCAATTCTGAGGGAGCTGGAAATTGTAGATATGAGAGCTGCTCAAGTTAATTTAGTCTTAACTAATCATGAGAACAGCATCATGACTGCTCACTAAGGAGGAGACAGTGACACTGATGCAGAAAATGTTTCTCTGAGCTGGTGAGCAGGGCAAAATAAATGCATTTCTTGGAAGAAGAAAAACAAACTGACTTTAACATACTCATCGGAATTTACTATTCACCTAGCTAAGCTCTGAGTAGTAGAGATACTCACCTGTAAAAGAAAACTAGCACATTAATTGGCACTAAGTGGATGTATTTAAAACTTTATATCATTTTAAATTTAAGTTTTGCATAAACAATGTGACTAGTTAATTCAGTCAAATAACCTTGTAATTTATCAAGCAATTAGTTATTTGACCCATTTGGTTTAATCTTCCGATTGCACACAGGGTTAAGACAGCACAAAATTGTCAGAGACTGTGTTTCATGAATTATTGCTTTTCTCTCTATTTAAGACAATTATTTTAAATGATATAATTTTAGTATTTAATAAAAAATACAATTGATAAGGAAGCACGGCAATATATTAAAAGTTGGATTATTATTCCACTGCTGGGTACATATTCAAAAGAAAATAAATTGTATATCAAAGAGATATCTGCACTCCCATGCCAATTGAAGCACTATTCATGACAGCCAAGATATGGAATCAACCTAAGTCATACATCAACAGACAAATAGATAAAGAAAATGTGGTATATATATATATACATATATATATATATACACAATGGAATATTATTCAGTCGTTAAAAAGAATGAAATCCTGTCATTTACAGCAACATGGACGGAACTGGAGGACATTATATTAAGAGAATAAGCCAGGGACAAAAAGACACATACTCATGTTCTCACTTATGTGTGGGAACTAAAACAGTAGCTCTCTTGGAGATAGAGTAGAATGGTGGTTACCAGAGGCTGAAAAAGCTAGAAGAGAAGGGAGGATGAAGAGAAATCACTTAACATTTAAAAAACTGTAGTTAGATAGAAGAAATAAGTTCTAGTGTTTGATGGCACAGTAGGCTTACTATAGTTAACAACAATTTATTGTGTATTTCAAAGTAGGTAGAAGAGAAAATTTGGAATGCTCTGAACACAAAGAAATAGTAAGTATTTGAGGCAATGGAAATCTCAATTACTCTGACTATATTATTACATGTATCAAAAATATTGTGTGTATCCTAGAAATTTACACAGTCATTATGTAGCAATACAAAATTAGATTACAAAGGGGTTTATTGCTAATAGTTCAGCACCAAGTGGCTCTGTTTAGAGTGGGCAACTCACCACGTAGCTCTAGCCTGATAAAGTCTGTGATCCCCAGGTACTCCACAAACACCCCAGAAGGAGCTGTTGTCTTAAAAAAGAAAGACATGTCAGCACTAAGCTCTCCACGGAATGTAGGAAAATGAAGGTATGACGTCTCAGTGTTGAAGGAAGCTGAATTCCAAAATGAATCTGTTTACAAAAAGAAAAAGAAAAAAAGACAAATGATGAAAATAATGAAACAAACAGCAATTCCAGTGTTAGTAACCATTATTTATGCAAGTATTCATTTTTAGTTTCTTCTGAACACATAGCCATAATATGAAGGTCCAAATGGAGATTATTTTAATGATTAAGAATTCTGGGCATGAATGCAATAGAAGGACAATTACTATAGAAATGATCTGTGTTTTAAAAAACAATTTTATTTTTTTTAATTTATGAAGTAAAAATGGTTTTTATTATGTAAAGTTATGAAAATGATAACTCATGCATAGATCTGTGTGACCATTACCAGAATCAGGGTAAAAGACAGCCATATCATCCCCCCAAAACTCCCTCTTCCTAGCTCGATAGTCATGCCTCTCCCATTCCTAACCCCTGGCAACTCCTCTCTGGCCCTGTACTTTCTGCCTTTTCTAAATGTCGTATCAATGGAGTCATGCACTCACTACGATGCCTTTGAGATTCATTCAACTTGTTGCATCTATTAATATGTGCCTTTATATTGTCTACTTCATTCATATGGATGTAGTATAGTTTATTTGCCCACACTGAAGAACATTTACAGTTGTTTCTAGACTAGGACTATATGAACACAGCTGCTATAACCATTTATGAAAAGGTTTTCATGTAAAGTTTTCATTTCTCTAGGGTTAAATATCCAGGAGTAGAATTCCTGGGTCATATGGTAATTATATATTTAATTTTAATTAAATATATTATATTTAATTTTATAATTAAAATTAAATTAAAGAAATTCCTAAATAGTTTTGAAGAGTGGCTATGCCATTTTTCATTTTTGTCAGCATTATATAAGAGATCCGGTCAGTGCTTGGTTATTATTAGCATTTTTTTTCATTTTAACAATTCAAATTGATGTGTAGTGGTATCACATTTTAATTTGCCTTCCTTAACAGCAAATGTTGTTAAAGACATTTTCATGTGCCCAGTCTCCATTCTTATATCTTTTTGGGTGACGTGTCAATTTGAGAAGAATTGGCATCTTTTCTATGCAGTATGCAGAGTTTTCCAATTCATGGATACAGTATGTCTCTCCATTTACTTAAAATTTCTTGATTTTTTCCTTCAGCATTTAGGAGTTTTTAGCTTATAGATCCTATACATGCTTTGTTACATGTCAGTAGCATTTTATTTATTTTGAGATTCCTTGAGATTTTCATATGTATGTCTGAATAGTTTTCTCTCCTTTCAATCTGTATGCATTTATTTCTTGTATTGCATATTGCACTGGCTAGGACTTCCAGTATGATAGAAGTTGCTGAACACAAGAGAGGGGTTGAATAGCCCCGTCTTTGTTCCCAATCTCAGGAAAAAAGAATTCAGTCTTTTACCACTAATTATGATGCTAGTGTTGCTTTGTGTAGATACCCTGTATTAGGCTGCAAAGTTCCCTTCTGTTACTAGTTTGCTAAGAGTTTTATTATTAATGCTATTATGGTATTAATTATCCTGTTGAATCAGTCAGCATGATAATTCAAATTATGATATTCACATGATACTCAACCGATGCAGAAAAAGCATTTGGTGTGATTTTTCTCCTTTATAGTGAATTATATAGATTGATTTCTAAATATAATCAGCCTTGCATTCCTGGAACTCCAGTTGTTCATGCTATACTACTCTTTTAAATATTCTTGGATTTGATTTGCTAATATTTTGTTGAAGATTTCTGTATCAATGTTTGTGATAAATATTCATCTGTAGGTATCATTTTTTTGCACTTTCTTACCTAGTTTGGATCTCAGGGCAATGTCAGCCTCATACAATTAGTTTAAAAGTGTTTCCTCTTCTATTTTATGAAAGAGATCATGTATATATGGTGTTTCTTTAGACATACTGACTAGTGAAGCCATCTCTGCTGAGACTTTTTTTTCAGAAGGTTTTAGTATTAAATACTTTTGGGTTTGTTTCAGTTATTTGTTTCATCTTGAGTGAGCTCAGTGTCTCAATCATGGCTCATTGCAGCCTCAATCTGATAGGCTCAGGAGCTCTTTCTGCCTCAGCCTCATGAGTAGCTGGGACTACAGGCACATGTCACCATGCCTGGCTAATTTTTTGACTTTTTGTAGAGATGAGTTTTTGCTATGTTGCCCAGGCTGGAGTTTGTGATTTACAAGGAATTAGTCATTTTAATCTGTTATACAATTTATGTGTGTAGAGTTGTTTGTAGTATACTCTTATCATACTTCTGATGCCTGTGGTGTCTGCAGTGATATCTCAACTTTCATTTCTCATGTTGGTAATTTTTATCTTTTCTCCTGTTTTTGACTGTTTTTCTGGACACTTATCAAACTTACTGATCTTTTAATGGAAAACCTTTGTTTCTCCGATCTTCTCTATTTTGTTCTGCTTCTAATTTAATGATTTCTGTTTTTATTTTTATTATTTCCTTCATTCTGCTTACTTTAGGTTTATTTTTCTCTTTTTTTTCCTAGCTTCCTAAGGTGAAAGCTTAGATTATTGAATTGAGATCTTTTTTCGTTTATAATAGACATTTAATGCTGCAAGTGTCTGTCTAAGCACTGCTATAACTAATTTGATAAGTTTTATTTTCATTTTAATTCAGTTGAATTATCTTGTAATACTTGATAAGACCCTCTCTGTGAATCATATGCTATTTAACAGTTTGATGCTTAATTTCCAAGTGCTTGGGGACTTTCCTATTATCTTTGTTATTTATTTATGGCTTTCAATTCTGGAAGAGAATGTACAACTTCAGTTATTTAACGTGCTAAAGTTTGTTTAATGACACAGAATATGTTCTCTCTGAGCTACTGATCCACGTGCAATTGAAAAGATTCATTCAACTTCTCATGTCTGTCTTTTGCCACACTTGGAAAGTTTTCAGTCATTATTTTTTTCCAATTTTTTTTCAAAATAGAAATTAAGATGGCTACCATGAAGCAGCTGGAGTGAGTTTCTCCTACAGAGTAATCCAAACTAGAGAGAGTTTCCCCAGCACCCAGAGAGGAACAGATCCAGCAGCATGCTCCACAAGTTTCCAAACAATAACCACTTAAAGCAAAGAGGAAGAAAAAAAATTCACCGACCTGGGCTGGAACTGGTTGAATTTTTGTCTGCACCACCACCATCCACCACAGCCTCTGGACACAATGGGGAAGGTACATGACAGAAATTTGGGAGTTCTGTGCTTCTGCTGTGAACTTGCAGGGTTCCCTGAGCCTGTGGGACCCCAGCCCCTCACAGGAAACTGAGTTTTCCACAGCCATGCTCTGCCTTGGAGTGATGCAAGAAAAAGCCTTGAGCAGTGCCAGCTGCCATTTCCCAGGAATAAAACTCTTGCAAGGTGGAGTGGATGCCTTCTAGACAAAGTGGAAGGGAACAGGCTCCAAGGGCAAACTCTGTAGCTGCAGACAATTCGCAGCTGAGTGAGTTGCTTGAGAACACCTGAAAGCCCTGAGATCAGTCACAACATTCAGATTGCAGACTGCCTGAAGTCAAGGCAGGAGCTGGGTGAGCCATAGCTACCTCTTACTCCCCTTGTGAACTCTTCTGTGCATTACCCCAGTAGCCTGGAAATCCTCTCTAACCTCACTGGGGTAGCTAAGAGTGCACACTTGTGGGATCCTTCAACTCCTTTCCTCTGCCTCCCCCAAAAAGGCTCAAATCAGACACAAATCTCAGGAAATCCCGAGTCCCACCCTCAGCCTAGCCAGGTTGCACACTTCCTTGGAGAAGCCCTATAGCCACCATCATAGCCAACTATCTCCTACAAGTGCCACCTCCTGGCTGGATATCAACAGTACCACCAACCACATCAGATAAAATACCTCAGTTTTGGAGAAGACCAGATCCTAAGTGCCAGCTAACAACACTTTCCAAACTATTACAGTCACTCAGGATATCATGAGCCAGTGCAGGTACACAGCATAGGGCTGCCACATCTGCCAATTGAGAAACTAATCACATGAAAGTTACATATAACCAAGGAAACCCCACAGTGCCCATGTCATCCCCCTGCTAGCTTCAAATAAGAAGAAACAATCTACATAAATGAGAAGGAACCAGAATAATTCTGACAATATGAAAAAACAGAGTTCTCCAACACCCCCAAAAGATCCTCTTCAATAAGGAATCCTAACCAGAATGAAATTTTTGAAATTCCAGACATAGAATTTAAAAGGTTGATTATAAACTTGGTCAACGAACTTCAAGAGAACATTGAAAACCAACATAAAGAAATTTCTCCAAGAAATGTGGGAAACGTCCAAATCTAAAAATCACACATATTCCTGAAGCAGAAGAAGAGAAAGCAACAAGTTTGGAAAATCTGTTTGAGAAAATAATGCAGAAAAACTTCCCTAGTCTTGCCAGAGATCTAAACATCCAGATAAAAGAAGTCCAAAGAACCTCCAAAAGATTCATTGCAAAAGGTCATCCCCATGGCATATAATCATCCAGCTATGCAAGGTTAATATGAAGGAAAGAATTTTAAGAGAAGTGAGACAAAAGTATCAAATAACTTACAAAGTAAATCTATCAGACTAACAGCAGAATTCTCAGAAGAAATCCTACAAGCCAATAGGGATTGGGATCCCACCTTCAACCCCCTCAAAGAGAACAACAAGTCAAGGATTTTGTATCCTGTACAACTAAATTTCACAAATGAAGGAGAAATTAAGTTCTTTGTAGACAAGTAAATGCAAAGGGAATTTTTCACCACTAGACCAGCTCTACAAGAAATACTCAAGGGAGTCCAAGTTACTCAAACAAAAGGGCAAAATAACAACAGTGGAAAAATGCTGGAAATCATAAAGTACACAGGCTTTATAAAACACCAACACAATAAAGAAAATAAAGAAACAAGATAACTACTAGTATGATGAATAGAATAGTACCTTATATATGATTATTAACTCTGAACGTAAATGATCTCAATGTCCCACTAAAAGATATAGTCTGGAAGAATGGATTAAAAAAAAAAACACAGCCTAAATATCTGCTGCCTTCAAGAGACCCACTTAACTCACAAAGAATCCTATAGACTCAAGGTAAAGGAGTGGAGAAAAATATTCCACACAAATGAAAACCAAAAGTGAGCAAGAATAGCCATTCTCATATCAGATAAAACAGCCTTTAAATTAAAACAGTAAGAAAAGACAGAGATCGCTATTATATAACAATAAAGGAATCAATCTAATGGGAAGACATAACAATTTTAAATATATATGTGCCTAACACTGGAGCCCCAGGTTATAAAGCAAAGTCTACTAGACCTAAAAAAAAAAAAAAAAGAGATATACAGCAATATGATAATAGTGGGGAGCTTACACTCCACTGACAGCAATAGACAGATCATCGAGGTAGAAAGTCAACAAAGAAACAATGGAGTTAGACAGGACTCTAGAGGGACTGGAACTAACAAACATTAACAGAACATTTCATCCCAAAACTACAGATGTACATTTTTCTCATCAGCAAATGGAATATTTTCCAAGATATACCATATGATAGGCCACAAATCTAGTTTCAATAAATTCAAAAAAATCAAAATCATATTAAACACCATCTCAGACCACAGTGGAATAAAACTAGAAATTATTTCTGAGAAGAACTTGTGAAGCCAAAGATGTGAAAGGTAAACAATTTGCTACTGAATGATCCTTGGGTCAACAGTGAAATCAAGATGGAAATTTAAAAATTCCTTGAAATGAATGACAGCAATGAAACAAGTTATCAAAACTTCTGGGGCACAGCCAAAGCTGTGCTCAGAGGAAATGTATACTACTTAGGACCTACATTAGTAAGACTGAAAGATCACATATTGACAACCTAATATCACACCTCAAGGAACTAGAAAAACGCAAACAAACCAAACCCAAAGCTAGCAGAAGAAAAGAAATAATGACGATCAGAGCAGAACTGAATAAAATTGAAATAAAAAAAAAACTAAGGATCAGTGAAACAAAAAGTTGACTCTTTGAAAAGATAAACAAAATAAATAAACCACTAGCTAGATTAGTTAAGAAACAAAGAGAGAAGTCTCAATTTAGCTCAATTAGAAATGAAAAAGGAGACATTACAACTGATATGATAGAAATTTAAAGGTCATCTAAGACTATTATGAACACCTTTATGCAAACAAACTAGACAATCTAGAGGAAATGAATACATTCTTGGAAAGGTACAATCCTCCAACCTTGAACCAAGAAGAAATAGAAACCCTGAAAAGGCCAATAACAAGTAGTGAGCTTGAAAGAGTGATTAGAATTCTCCTAACAACAAAAAAAACCAGGATCTGATAGACTCACAGCTGAATTCTACCAGAACTTTAAGAACTGGTACCAATTTTACTGAAGTCATTTCAGAAGAATGAAGAGGAGATAATCCTCCCTAACTCATTCTACAAGGCCAGTATCACTCTGATACCAAAGCCAGCAAAAGACACAACAAAAAAAGAAAACCACTGAACATAGATGCAAAAGTCCTCAACAAAATATCAGCAAACTGAATTCAACAGCACATTAAATAATAATAATAATACACTATAACTAAGTGGGTTTTATCCCAAAGATGCAAGGGTGGATCAACATACGCAAGTCAATAAACGTGATTCACCACAAAAACTAAATTAAAAGCAAAAATCATATGATCATTTAAATAGATGCAAAAAAAACATTTGATACATCCACCATACCTTCTTGATAAAAACCCTCAGCAAAATAGGCATAGAAGGAATATTCTTCAAAATAATAAAAGCCATATATGATAAACTCACAACCAATGTTATCCTGAATGGAGAAAAGTTGAATCCGTTTCCCCTTAGAATGGGAACAAGGCAAGGATACCTACTTTCAGCACTCCTGTTCAACATAGAACTGGAAGTCCTAGCCAGAGCAATCAAGTAAGAGAAAGATATAAAGCTTATCCAAATTGGAAAAGAAGAAATCAAACTATCTTTGTATGCTGATGACATGCTCTTATATCTATGATCTAGAGAACCCTGAAGACTCCTCCAAAAGTTTCCTGGACTTGATAGATGAATCTGGCAAAGTTTCAAGATACAAAATCAACAGACACAATTTAGCAGCACTGCTATATACCGATAGCAATCAAGCTGAGACTCAAATCAAGAACTCTGTTCCATTTACAATAGCAGCCAAAAGGTTAAAATGTCTAGGAACATGTTTAACCAAGGAGGTGAAAGACCTCTACAAGGAAAACTACAAAACATTGATGAAAGAAATTGCAGAGGACTCAAACAGAGAAATAGCCTATGTTCATGGATTAGAAGAATTAACATTATTAAAATGACCATATTACCCAAAGTAACCTACAAATTCAATGCAATCCCTATGAAACTACAAATGCCGTTTCTCACAGAATTAAAAAAAATTCCTAAAATTCATATGGACCCAAAAAAGAGCCAGAAGAGTAAAGCAATCTTATGCAAAAAGAAAAAAGCTGGGGGCATCACATTACCTAACTTCAAATTATACTATAAAACTGTAGTAACCAAAACAGCATGGTACTGGTACAAGAGCAGATGCATTGACCAATGGAACAGAATACAGAATCCAGAAATAAACCCAAATACCTGCAACTAACTGATCTTTGACAAAGCATACAAACATACACTGGGGAAAGGACACCCTATTCAACAAATGGTGCTGGGAAAATTGGATAGCTACATGCAGAGCAATGAAACTTGATCCCTATCTCTCCCCATATACAAAAATCAACTCAAGATGGATTAAAGGCTTAAATGTCAGACCTGAAACCATAAATATTCAAGGAGAAAACGTAGAAAAAAACTCTTCTGGATATCAGCATAGGCAAAGCATTTATGACCAAAACCCCAAAAGCAAATGCAACTAAAACAAAAATAAATAGGTGAGACTTTCTTAAACTAAAAAGGCTTCTGCAGAGCAAAAGAAATAATCAAAAGAGCGAAAAGGCAACCTACAGAGTGGGAGAAGATATTTGCAAACTATACATCAGACAAAGGACTAATATCCAGAATCTACAAATAACTCAAACAAATCATCCAGAAAAAAGCAAATAACGTTATTAAAAAGTGAGAAAACGACATGAACAGACATCTCTGAAAAGAAAATACACAAATGGCAAAAAAAATATGAAAAAATGCTCCACATCACTCATCATCAGGGAAATGCAAATTAAAATCACAATGAGATACCATCTTACACCAGTCGGAATGGTCATTATTATTTTTTTTTAATAAAAAACAATAGATGATGGTGCAGATGCAAAGAAAAAGGAATACTTATAAACTGTTGGTGGGAGTGTAAATTAGTACAGCCTCTGTGGGAAGTGGTGTGGAGATTACTCAAAGAACTAAAAGTAGATCTACCATTTGATCGAGCAATCCCACTACTAGGTATCTACCCTAAGGAACAGAGGTCATGATATTAATTTTTAAATATCCCTATTCTTGCATGTTCATTGCAGCATAATTCACAACAAAGATATGGGATCAACCTAAATGCTCATTTAACCAATCAGTGGATAATGAAAATGTGGTGTATAGACATAATGGAATACTATGAAGTCATAAAAAGAATGAAATCATGTCCTCTGCACCAACATGGATGGAACTAGAGATTATTATCTTAGTTAAACTGACTCAGAAGCAGAAAACCAATCACTGCATGTTTTCACTAGCATGTGGGAGCTAAATGGTCACAAAGATGGAAATAATAGATACTGGGGACACCAATGGGGTGGGGAGAGGTATGTTAGGTTTCAGAAACGACTTATGGGCACAATGTTCACTATATGAGGAACAGGATACCTGAGACTCAATCCACACCACTACACAATATGTTCATGTAACAAATACACATGTACTCCTTGAATTTTTAAAAAAAAAAATTCCAGCACCACACTTTCATGTCTTCTAGAAAGAAAAACACATGAGTGTTAGGTATTTTATTGCTGACCTACAGATCTCAGAGGCCCTGTTCATTTCCTTCAATCTTTTTTCCTTTCTCTCATTCAGACTGAATAATGTCTAATGATCTATCTTCAAGTTCATTGTCTGTTCCATCTCAAATCTGCTATTATGCTCATTCAGTACCTTCTATTTCGGTTACTATACTTTTCAGTTCTGAAGTTTATATTTTGTTGTTCTTCATATACTCTATTCCTCTCCTATACATTTGTTTCTAGAGTTTTTATAATTCTTTGTTGGACTATTTGTGTAATAGCTGCTTTAATGTCTCTATCAAATAATTTTAACTTCTGTACCATGTCATTGCCATTTGTGGGTTGTCTTTCCCTATGAAAGCTAAGATTTTTCTCGTTCCTTGTCTGCTAGGTAATTCTGTATTATTTCTTAGATAATTTTTTGCAGACAGTTGGCCTGGTTGCGTTCTGGTCATGTGTTCCAACTTACCTTCAGTGTGTCATGGCTTTAAAGTCAATTCAGTTTTCAAAGCATTTGCTGGACTATTCAGAACTGTCTCTCACACACCACCCAGTGGCTATGCTTTTAGCTCAGCTCTAAACACTTTTAGTCAGCTTTTTTTTTTTTTTTTTGAGTTGGAGTCTCACTCTGTCACCCAAACTGGAGTGCAGTGGCATGCTCCCGGCCACTGCAGCCTCGACCTGCTGGGCCTCGGTGATCCTTCCGCCTCAGCCTTCCAAGTAGCCGGAACTACAGGCACATGCTACCATGCCCAACTAATTTTTTATTTATTGTAGAGATGAGGTCTCACCAAATTGCCCGGGTGGGTCTCAAACCTGTGGGCTCAGGTAATCCACTCACCTCGGCCTCCCAAAGGGCTGGGATTACAGGCTGAGCCACTGAGCCCGGCAGTTTGGTCAGCTTATTAGGAGATCAGATCCAGGCGTGCTTAGTTCTAGAGTGAACATGGGACTTCAGAGGACTGTGGCTCAACAGGCCCCAGTGAGGACTTGCCTGGCTCAGAGGTCAGCATGTCCATTGGGAACCTGGGTGAAAATTGTGATTTGGTCTGTCCTCTGATTTGGTGCCATTGGCACCAGGGCACTCACTCTGGCTTCTCTGTTGAGTTTGGCTGAGTGGGCAAAGACAGCTGCACACAAATAGGTGCTAGAGCCACACAACAGCCCATTCAAGAGTGGTCAAGGAGATGGTCAGACATGGTCAGACTTCAGATCCCTTTTTGAAGTTAGAATTAATAAGACTTGCTGATGAATTAAATGTGTATTGAAAGAAAAAAATGATATGAATGGCTACAATGTTTTCAGTCTAAGGAGCAACTGGAAGAATAGAATTGTCATGCACTGAGTTGGGGAAAACTGTAGTGGGAACTTTAAATAAAAAGTGTTTTGATAGGTTGAGTTTACAGTGCCCACTGAAATGCAAATCGAAGTGCAGAACAACCAGTCTGATGCAGGGGCCAGGAGTTCAGGGGATACTAGGCTTGAGGTATAAATGTGCAGGTCACTCATCTATGTGGTATTGAAAACTGTGAGAATGATGGGAAATAGATCACTAACAGGGTATAGAGAAGAACAGGGTCTAAGAGAGGGCCATGGACACCTTGACACTATCACACTGGTGAGAGGAAGACTGGGAAGGAGGGGGGAAGGAGAGAAACCAAGGCTCTGTGGCATGCTGGCCACCAAGTAAAGAAAATAAATCAAAGAGTATCACGAGAGGAAGTCACAGTTGCTCATGGGTCAATTAAGAAGATTCCTGATAAATGTACATTGCTTTTAGCAATATCAAGGTCACATTGGTGACCTGGGCAAGAGCAGTTTCTGAGGCGTGTTGGCAGAGAAGGCCTGGATACAGTATATTCAAGAGAGACTACAAGGAAGAAAATTAAAGCTAGAAAATATATGTATTTAATTTTACATATTTTAGAGGAGTTATTGTTGCGGTTTCCTATACGAACATTCAGAATTGCTGAAAGGCATTAATGAACAGATAGATCTGATGGGCTTTGTCCTCTCGTTTTCTCATTTACCAGTTTTTACTATCTTAGCACTCAGCAAAGTTGGTATATATTCAATATTTCCTAACAAATGATGTAACATTTCAAATTATTTCATTAGTCTTCACAGCCCTGGTCTTCTTTAAAATTAATACTATATAAATAGACATAACCCAGAGGTAGTATCATTTTTTCAGTTTTTTTCAATTACAACATACGCTTCTTATTTTCTAAGTTAATTATTCCTAATAAAATAAAGATTGCCTAGATAGTCAGTGTTTTTATGAACCCATGCAGCTGAATTTCTCACAAAACACTAACATGCATCTTTAGGTGTCAAGATAGTTCCTCTTGCCACTACTTACTGTCCCCTTGGCAGAGAAGAGGCCCCAGAGCATAAGCCGCTTCAGAATGTGGTCGGCCAGTGTCTGTCATCACAACCTTAGTGACTGGCAGGTGTTCCTTATGGGAAAGGACTCCTATGTCACTGGTCCTAGGAAACAATACAACAACCTTAATGTTATTTCAAGAAATATTCAGATAAATAATAGTCTTTTATTATAGTTCAAGATGCATTAAGCTAAATTTGTAAACACATAATAGTAGGGAAATAAAACTGCTCATCTCAACACTCATAAACATGGTACTACTGTTATCTACTGGAGTCATCTAAGGGCCAGTGTCCATTGTACCTGACCACAGAGGAGGAAGCAGTCATTGGCGCAGGTGTGAGACTACATTCCCAATACAAGTTAGCAGTTCACCGTTCTTTCCAGTTCAGCCACTGGATAAAAAGTAAATGCAGTTACACATGCAAAAAAGGGCAATCTGCCCTCAACAAAAAAAAAACCATCTGACTGAATAGATTTAGGATTTCAATTTTCAGAGTTCTATTAAGTCTTAGAGATTCCTAATGCAACAATTAGGCATTTCCTTTCCTGTTAATGCCATAAACTTAAAAACAAAAACAAAATACAAATTCAAGAGTGAGATGAAGACATGACGCAATGCACACATAAAACTAATAGGTGGGATAATGCATGTGAAGGTGCTCAGCCAACTGTCACTGTGCATTCATTCGACAAACACTTATTGTGTATCTTGCAGCCTACTGATGGGGATGTGCACATAACAAACGCCATCTGTGCCTCCGGGAAATCTACTGGACGTTATAAATAACAATAATAGCAACAACAATAAAATGTCATCATGAAAGTAAATATTTGGGGGAACACTGATATCTGTGATTCCAAATCAAAAAGGACTAGTGTAGGGGCCAGAAGCCCGGCTGGTAAGCCGGCTGTACCAACAACCTCCCCTCTGGACAATATAAGGAGATTTTTCTACACCACTTAAGATGTTCATATTTTTATTGCTGTTAGATTTCAATTGCATGCATAAAGCTGACTGAGGGACAAATAATTATTTGTCTAGCTTATCTTTCTGATGCCCTACATCTGTGTAGAGACTAGGAAGTTTTAATTCCTAGCAATTACAAAGTCACCACTCACTCCTGTATATACAGGTAGAAGCGTCTGAAATCGTCTCTTTTGCTGGTCAAAAATCAGCAAATTAATATGATCCGACCTAATAGCTATGCTCCAAAAAAATTGGAATAACTTAATAGTTAGGCATTCCAGTTCTATTTAGGTATCAAAATATTTGTTTAAAGTACAAAAGTTCTAACTGTTAAGAGTTGTTTTTTCCTTTTTAACATTTTTAGTGCATTTGATAAGAGATGAAGAAATATGAAATAAATATTAAATATTAAATAAAATTAAGAAACTGTTTTATTGACTCAGCTTGCTTCCAAAATCAGACAAAATAAAACAACACGGTTGCATATAGGTAAGCCCCTGTGATTTCTGCTAATGGAAACACACCTGCAGAGTACACCAATACAGTAACATCAGCTGTGTTATGGACCTGGTAGAACAAAGTAGAAAGAACCTCTGAATTATGGAGGGAGTCAATCCGGGAGTTTATTTCATCATAAATGTGAGGATAACACACTACACTAACTCCTGCTATTAAACAGCAACCTATCTGTACATGACACATATAAATATTTTAATTCCTGTAACTGCTATTTTGATAAATCATCCTGGAGGAAAAATGTAAGTGCATTAGTTATTCCTCAAGGATCTTTGAACCTTACAGTACCAAACTAAACTTTAGTTTTGCTTTTAACATTGACAATACATAAGTAAAATCATAATGCATGTTGTATGTATTAAAACAGATAATAAAGTCTTTTTCATTCTGTTGTTTGCAAAGTAACTTGCTAAAGCTGTAGGAATATTTAATAATTCTTCTGTAAAAATTCATTATCAGTACAGGTCAAGGCCAAGTGCCCAGGCTTCATGCAGAATATCATGAATTGCCCAGTCACCAGACTAGTCAAAAACTCCCTAATTTATAGTTATATCTCAGTTTTCTTGTTTCTATATTTTTTCCCAAATTTATAAACACAGCACATAAACAGGGAAGACAATTTTGCCCAACAGTTTTAAATATTCACTTTCTTTTTTAGTTCCTTATGCTCTAAAAATTATTATTCTTGTTCACTATGTTTCTTTCAGTAGATTTTTTTTTAGTTAAAGCAGAGCCTTGATTACTTTGTGTTATTGGGAAAGCTACAGTAAGAAACACTGGGTCAAGTTTCATCTCTAATATTTGTTCAGGCAAAAGAGGGACTGGAGCCATCATTACCATCATCATCACCATCATCATCAATTAGGTATTTTGGAGGCACCCGAGTTCTCTACTGAATGTCTCTGTCCTGTTTGCTTGTCCCTTTCACAAACCCAACCTGTTGGAATGAGGACACATCGTAATACATCTATCTCAGTGTCTATAAAACTGGTCTCCCCACCTTGTTTCCGTCTTCAGGATTCTCTTAGCTACCCTTGCCCCATTGTTTCTCCATATAAATTTTGGAATCAACTTGTCAAAAAAATAAGCAAATGTTTAGCATTTGTTTGGGATTAAATAAAAGAAAGCCTTTGCGGGAAGGATATTTACTTTATGCATGGCCGTGGTGTCATATCTCCATGTATTTAGGTCTTAAATTCTCATAACAAAGTTTTATAATGTCTTTTCCATAAAAGTATTGCATGTTTTTGTTACCTCTATTCCAAAATACCTTTATTGCCTTTGTGTTTTTTATAGCATTTTCTTATGATAAGGCATTCTTCATAGGAACCAAGTTATTCTAAGATTTAGTAGCTTTACTAAATTCCCATTTATTTCAATATTTTTATATGCCACTGGGATTTCTTTGTAGACAAGCATAATATTTTACTGTTTATAAACAATACAACTTTTATTCCCTCCTTTCCAATAATTTGTGCTTTTGAATTGCCTCATATACATTTTTATCATTTTATTATTCACTGTAATCAGAAAATTGTCCCTATGATAACAATGCTTATAAAATACTTTGACTTCTGCTTTTTGAAATATTGAGTAACGATTACTTAAAAATATGCTATGTGTGTTTGAGAAAATTGGGTATTCTTCAGTTTTATGTATCTAACAATCAAGTTAATTTTATTTTTAAAATATTCTATGTTCTTACTAATTTTTGTCCAATAGACTTACCAATAACTAATAGATTTAAGTTTAACTCTCTTCCTGTAGTGGTTGATTTCTAAATTTCTTCTTGTAGTTTTGTCAATTTTTATCTTTATACATCTTGAGTCATTTATATCAGAAACATACAAGTTCAGAACAGGTCTTTCTGTTGAAATTTAAAAGTATCATTGAATAGCAAACATCTTTGCCCATAACTGGACATCTTAAATTTGCTTACTTTTGACTGGTCAGCATTTTTTTCCTTACCATCTCACATTCTTTATTTCTGAGTATGTAAACAAGATGAACTTATTTATAATTCAATTTTATGTGTATATATTAATTTAATTGGATTTTTTGTCATTTACATAATATTTTGTCATTTAAATGATTACTCACACATTTTTATTTCATTTTATGTTGCTCTTTTTTAAAAAAATCTCATTTCCTTTCTTCTTTTGGATTAACTGAGTTTTTAAAGTCTCATTTTTAAAGTCTTCTCTCTACTGATTTGAATGTTAGCCTCTCTATTTCTATTTTTTGGGGGGTTACCATTACAATATTAATTAATTACATTTAAAATCATTTAATGTTAAAGAATAGTGATAAAGCAGGTGTTAAATTTCAATAATAATATCTTCACTTCTAAACATTCTTTTACTTCTTTTGTAAATCATAATTATTTTCATTAATAGATTAGACGATTGATTTCAATTCCACATATATAAAACAATGCATATATAACATATGCTATTAATACCTGACATTTACCACTTTTATTTTTTAACCCTCTTGGTTTATGATTTTCTTTCTATCTTCAATACAGATGGCCCTTGAACACTAGTTTGAACTCCATGCGTTCACTAATTTGCAGATCTCCTTCAACAAAATTTACACCAAGTATGCCTACCTGTCCTGCCTCCCTGGCCACCTGCACCTCTTCGGCTTCTGTAACCTCTGAGACAACAAGACCAAGCCTTCTTCTTCCTACTCTTCTTCAACCTACTCCACGTGAAGAGGACAAGGACGAAGACCTTCATGATAATTCACTTCCATTTTCTGAATAGTAAATATATATTCTCTTCCTCATAATTTTCTTTTCCTTTCATTTTTGTTTTTTGAGTCAAGAGTCTCACTGTATTGGCTAGGCTGGAATGCAGTGGCATCCTATGGCCATAGTAGATTCGACTTAAGGGCTCAGGCGATCCTTTTGCCTTAGCCTTCCAAGTAGCTGGAACCACAGGCATGTGCCACCACACCTGGCTAATTTTTGACTTATTATAGAGACAAGGTCTCACCAAGTTGCCCAGGCTGGTCTTGAACCCCTGAGCTCAGGCAATCCTCTCTCTTCAACCTCCCAAAGTGCTGGGATTACAGGCTTGCACCACTGTACCCGACCTCATACTTTTCTTAATAACATTTTGTCTCCAGCTTAATTCATTGTAAGAATACAGTATATAATAAATATAACATATAAAATATGTGTTAATCATTTGTTTATGTTCTAGGTAGAGCTTCTGACCAACAGAAGGCTGCTAGTGGTGAAGTTTTGGGGGAGTAAACAGTTATACGTGGATTTCTGACTGCACACGAGGCGGGAAGGATGCGGGAAGGAGGGATTAACTGCTCCTAATCCCTGCATTGTTCAAGGGTCAACTTGATTTCTTCTTGCATCTGAGATCCTCCTTTTAATATCATTTTCTTTCATTCTGAAAACTATTTTTTAGAAGCTCCTCCTATGACGTCTGCTGTTGGTAAACATCTGTTTGGATCTTCATTTAATCACTCACTTTTGAAAATATCAACATAGCAAAATTTCAAGTGTGCCAGTAATTTTATCTTCTGTGAAGAGAGTGTCCTGCTCTCGGTGTTGCTAAGGAGAGGTCTGCTGAATGCCTTTCCCTTAAGAATCTTTCTTTCATCTCTGCTTCTTTTTACACTCCCTTTGGTTTACTTTTATTTATTCTACTTAATATCTTGAAATTTTCTCAAATCTGGAAATTTCTCAGCTATTTGAATATTGTCTCTGTTTAATGATCGCCAGTCTTCTTTTATAAGCATCATGTTTGATCTTCTATGTACCACTCCTCTATATCTGCAGCTCTTTTATAGTTCCCATTGTTTCTCTCTGTGCTATATTCTATGTCATTTATTTACATGTATGTCTCCTTTCACCAAAGTTCTGATCGTGTGTCTAATATCTGATCCAACAGGACTTATATTCAATAACAATTCATTTACAAATATGTTTGGTTCTTTTGTAAATTACTATCTTCTTTTTAAAAATAGTATCTAATTATTTTCAATCCATTGTTTACTTCAATCCTTGCTTATGTCTTTAAAAAGTTCATATTTATTTTATGTTTCTAATAACTCTGTTTTCTAAGAATTTTAGGCATCCAATTCTACTCTTTGTGCCTCCAAGTCCTCTGTTCCTGTGTACTGTAACACTGGGTTATAAGCTAATGCTTGATCGTCTTGTGAAGCCTGCACTAAGGAGAGGGCAGCCCCAGTAAGAATTTCACGTAATTCTACAATGGACCATTAGTACTGCCAACCTGTGGCCATGTCAATTTAACCTGAAGACTATGAAAGTAATGTAAATTTGAATTCCAAATCAATGTGGGAGGAAGTCTATAGACATGAATCTTCAGGGAGTTATGTTTCTACTTGTAGTGCCAACTGGAAGATTTGTCCTTCTCTACTTTTTCTTTGAGTTTATACCTTTTTGCGACATTCGGCTGTAGGAAAAATGTTGTATTCTATATATCCTCTTACCTGGACTCAAGACCTTGTCTGGTTTCCCCATGTGGCTATTGAATAGCACAACTAGAAGTTAGGGCAGTCAGAAAACAACCCTGGGTCAGCAATAGGAAGGTCAACCTAACTTTAAGAAGTCTAATGTCTTACTTCCAGTGAATGGGAAATTTTAATCTAGTATTTTCATCTTGTCTTATCAGAAAAACAAAATGGACATAAGTA
This sequence comes from Cephalopachus bancanus, assembly GCA_027257055.1. Classification (NCBI taxonomy): domain Eukaryota; kingdom Metazoa; phylum Chordata; class Mammalia; order Primates; family Tarsiidae; genus Cephalopachus; species Cephalopachus bancanus. The sequence goes on along the minus strand of JAPVLO010001470.1, from coordinate 135,506 downwards.
ATTATTCACAAGTAAATAGAAACATTTATCTTGCTATTTTAGGTTTAAGGTTAATGATATATGCACCAAAGATTATTCTTTAATTTCTAGGAAATTCTTTATTCTCTTTATTGTACTGCCTTGTCCACTATCTGCCTAAGGTACATAGTTTAAGCAATAAGAAATTACAATTTGCACAGGGAAATTATATGGAAATCACCATTCATTCCGGTCAGCATCACAGTTGCAGTGATATTGAGAATCAATGCAGTTCCCCTCTAATCCACAAGTACATTTCTGAGCATCAGGCAGAGAACCTCCCCAGTAAGTGTGTGTTTCATTGGTTCTTCCAACCCACCAGCTCACTGGGGTTCCATCTGAAAGACAAGTATGAGAAAGGTGACACCTACTTTTACCCCCACTGCCTGATTCCCCCATATCATTCCTTTACTCCCCTCTATTTAAAAAAAAATAGAGAGAGACTGTTTTGGAAGTAATATTTTAACACTGCAATAGGATAATTTGTAAGAGGACTCCAAGTTTAAAAAAATATTTTAATTTCAAAACTTAAGTTATCATCATTATTTTTTTTTATTAGAAAATAAGCAAGAAGTTCCTAACTCACTCAAGCACGGCATTCACAAATTTCTCTTGAGGATTCCAATTATATGATTTATCTGGAAATAATATTTTTAGAAGAATCATCAAAATAGTAACCAGACTAATTTATATACAGAATCTAAAATCCGTTTGAGATCCTAAAATGCCATGAAAGAAGTTGTTACCATGTGAAATGTGGGCTTCCTTCATTTTATTAGCTGAAAACATTCCTATTCTGTCTTGAAAGCTGCTGGAGACATATGCCTGTGCTTTTTCTTTTCTTTTTTTTTTTTTTTTGTTTTTGTTTTTTTTTGAGTTGGAGTCTCACTCTGTCGCCCAGACTGGAGTGTAGTGGCCGCTCCCGGCCACCGCAGCCTCGGCCTGCTGGGCTCCGGTGATCCTTCCGCCTCAGCCTTCCGAGTAGCCGGAATTACAGGCATGCGCCACCACGCCCAGCTGATTTTTTGATTTATTGTAGAGATGAGGTCTCGAACCCGCGGGCTCAGGCAATTCACTCACCTCAGCCTCCCAAAGGCGAGGGATTACAGGCTGAGCCACCGAGCCGGGCTGTGCTTTTTCTTATACTGAATGGCTTGGCTCTTCATTTGAAAGCTCAAGAAATGACACAGAAACCTTCCAGTCTGGGGTGAATCTTAGGCTCAGAACCACTCAGTTTCAATGCCACCCCATCCTCGGGACAGCCACGGTAAGAGACAGAGCTAGAAGCCACCTCAGCTCTATAGGACCTCACATTATGCCAAAGACACTGACAGGCCCCGGGAATCACTGCACACTCACTTGGGGAGGGTGATTAGAAAAGGGGGAGGCAAGCAGGTGGGGTGAAGGGAAACACTCTCTCATCAACAGAGAATCAGGGAAGGAAAGAAAATGTAAGTGACAGTAAATCAATTGGCTCTACAAAGATGTCCATTGTAGTGTGCACTTTCAAACCCATAGGTTATCACCATCAAGCCCCCACTGAGAATCAGGAAGGATTCCAGCTTCTCCCTAACTTCCAGCCCCCACTGCTTACTACTGTTGCCAGGTAGATGCTTCTGCAGACAATGTCTCAGCTTGTAAGCACATCCACTGTATTCAGTACCACCCTCTGCAGGCCCAGAGGGTGAGAGATGTGCAGAAAATGGATTTCAACAGGTTTGGGGTTTTTTGTTTGCTTGTTTGTTTTTAATGTGTTGAAAACTTATCTCTAGGAAGTAGAAGATCTTTTTGGCTTAACAGATATTTTTCAAAATACCATTTATTTTTTCATACATTAAAGAGCAAAGAAATCATTATAAACAAATGCATAATTGTATGTTTACATCAAAGTTTCTAATTTTCTCTACAAAATAACAACCATTAAATTATTTTATTTTTGTTTTGATTTGGAATCTCACTCTGTCACCCAGGCTAGAATGCAGTGGCACACTTATAGCCACCGCAGCTATGACCAGCTGGGCTCAGACTATCCTTAGGCCTCCGTCTTCCAAGAAGCTGAAACTATATGTGCGTGCCACCAGGCCTGGCTAATTTTTTGATTTATTGTAGAGACGAAGTTTCACGAAATTGTCCAGGCTGGTCTCCAAAGCCTGGGCTCATGTAATCTTCTCACCTCCACCTCCCAAAGTGCTGGGATTGCAGGCATGAGCCACTGCACCCAGTCCATCAAGTGTTTTTTTAATGGTGCAAAATGCATTTGGTTGCATTCAAGATTTCTTTGAGTAACCTACAGAATTTGTATAACGAATAATCCAGAAAACAAAAAGAAGAGCTAGAGACTAAAATAAAATAAAATAAAAAATAGAATTATCAAAGGCGAGGGTACTACTCCCCCAATTATTTCAGCCTATAGTTGCTTGTCCATCTCTTCAGCCACAACTACAATTCTCAGTGACCTTGACATTCACAACATGACAACTGAACAGTTCTCTAGAATATCAACACTTACTATCACATAACTTCTTTTTAGACCACCCATAATCATATCTCCTGAAACTATGTATAATAGAGCCTTCAAATGTGCTGAAGAACTAAAAATGTTCCCCGACCCTGACAAGACCAGGGCTCAGTGGTTTCTCCCTAGCCTTCTGTATCATTTTTCTGATACTTCTGAGATTTGACCAATGAAACATTCTTGGAATTAAACTTAATTTTGAGTGGCATTCGCCAATCTACCCTATCAAATTCTTAAGCTATTTGTTTCCCACACTGTAGTAATCTTTGCTATTCTCACACTGCAACATTCTAATGAAGGCTCCTGTTGAAGGCATTGGATTTTTACTCCTTCCATACAAGGGTAGTATCAATGTTCTGCACACCTGTGGGCATCCTTTGATAACACAAAGCAAATTAGTGCAACAAGTTTAAGAACTATCAGGTCACACTATTTTCCTGCTTCATCTTTGCTCTAGTTAACAGCTTCTGGAAATATATAGGTCTGTACTGAGTTTGTCTAAGTTTGTATTAAAAATTCTCTGTTGGCAGTGTATAAGTAATTAATATAATTTGAGCATGTGTAGATAATAAAATCCCTTTATTTTAGTTTCTTTAGAAAGTGCTTAACAAGTTTAAAGTTCTTTTCTCTTTCCATCTTTTCCCCTAAGCCCAAGTAAATACTTGTTTGTTTGGTTTTGTTTTTGTTTTGTTTTGCTGTTGCTGTTTTAAATATTTACACAGAAGGAATGACAATCAAGTTATCATTTGCAAATCAATAGTAAACACTGGGCTTTCAACCGGAATTCTTTACTGACTTGAGCTGTGTCCAGTTTCTGGAGTAGCCCATATGCTTAGTAGACATGAACTTTGCTCCCTGACTCCCTAGCTCTGACTTTGTTAGCAGCTAATCCCAAAACTCCTCTGCCTTTAACTGTTTTTTTCTGGTTAAAAAACCCAACTCACATTGTTCCATAGCACTGATTTACTCTTCTAAAGCAGATTTCTTCATTTGCCTAGGAACATATGATCTTACTTCAGTGATCTCTTTGGCAGCAATCAACTATCAATAAATTATTCCAAATGCTCTAGCACTAACTATGAACTCAGTAAACAGAATAGTTGTAAATAAATAGCATCTATTTCACACATTTTCTACATGTTGTGCAATTAAGTTTTGGCAAGTTAAAGTCTCAGTTCTGAAGATTCAGAAAGATCTAACAATTTCCAAGTCCACAGCTGCTGAGTAACAGGCTTAGAATTAGAACTCAGAGAAGCCAGCCTACCACAGTGTGTTCAGTCTACTTCTCCCAGATGCCTGATCAGAGAAGAGGCAGATTGGTCTCCAGGAAACCAAAGGGGTTTCATGAAGGCAGCAAGGTTGGACATTTCAATGAAATAAATTATTTCAAAGGGAAGAATTACAAAACCAAAAACTGAATTTTGAAAGAGTGGACTAAAAATAAAATATCAACTATTAGGAGAGTTATGCTGTCTTGTGTCCTAAAAGAACTGTATGATGCCAACACTGACCCCTAATTCTCAATTATCCAAGACATTAATTACATTCAGTATGAAAAAGAATCTCATGGAATAATCAAAACTAAATCATATTGTTAGCAATCTTTTCTGATATAAAACACAATTAAGGTGTTCATGGTCGGAGAGACGCTGCATTCCAATGATCTTGTGTTGTTCCCTTGCTCAACTGAGTCTAGGAAGAAACTTCAGCTCATTCACAGCTTTGAGAAAAGAGAAGCAAATATGAACCTTACTCTTGGCCCCACAGAAAAACATCTCTGTCATTTCCAGGTGCTGTGGACACAGGAGTCTCAAGAATCTGTGGCAGGCTGCTGCAACCTCTCTGAAACTAAAGTCTATGGTGGCTGATGACTTACCATGGCGAGCTGAGAGCCTGGACTTCCTGCAGTGGAAAGCCAGCTCCTGTTGGCAGTGGTCTGCGTGGTCTATTAGGGCCTGGAGCTGGTCCATGCTGGCCGTGTACTTGAAAAACACAGGACGAGGGCTATTTCCGTGCAAGCTTTTGACTCTGACCAGGAGGGAGCCATTGTGCTGTACTGAGGTCCATGCAAGGTCTTGTGGCAGAAACGGGATTGGGAGGGAGAAAAAGACCATAACTAGGTCGAAATGCTACAATAAATATGAAAGTCAGAAGCATTTTTCATCTGAATTTTTAAAAAAATCATCAGATTCCTTTGAGATTGGCACCAACATAAGTGGAATTATTTAAATAATTTAAATTAAGGATTGTCTTTACTGAAATTTGCATTCCTATGTATTTGTAGTAGTTATTTTGGTGAAATCTCCTTGGCAATGTAGTTAACGTCATAAAGGGAGCCAACTACTTAAAATCTGCATTATAGTGCCCAAAATGATAAATATAATTTTGGGACCTAATTTTTTTTAAATTAACATACCAAAGACAAACTTTTATTGTGCATGTATTTATCTTTTAAATAAACACAGTCCTCTTCTCATTGAGTATTTTTTTCTCTGATAAATAAATTGATTATCTTTAAGCCGGGGAACACCCATCCTCAGGAGGTCCTGAGAATGTGTGTCCAGCTTAAGATTTCAAGTTTGGCTCAAGAGTAAACCATCTTAAAATATTTTACAGAGTCTGGGATCTTTTCATCAACAAATTGGTGCCCAAAGACTTGAGACCTCACAGAAGACTTCAGGGACACCAGACGAGTTGCTGGAACCCAGAGCTAGGTACCAGCAGGGGCCCATTGCAGCCCCACCAACTTCGTGCTTCTCTTCAGGTGGTCCTGGTAAGTTTATGCTGAGTCTCATACCTCCTGCTTTAGGTTGACGGTCCCTTGTTTATTCTAAAATGGTTTTTTTGGGTTTTTTTGAGTTGGAGTCTCTCTGTCGCCCAGACCCCCGCAGCCTCGACCTGCTGGGCTTCGGCGATCCTTCCGCCTCAGCCTTCCGAGTAGCCGGAATTACAGGTATGTGCTACCACGCCCGGTTGATTTTTGATTTATTGTAGAGATGAGGTCTCACCAAGTTGTAGAGATGAAGTTTCACCAAGTTGCCCGGGCGGATCTCGAACCCGCGGGCTCAGGCAATCCACTCACCTCAGCCTCCCAAAGGCGCGGGATTACAGGCTGAGCCACCGAGCCCGGCTAAAATGGTTTTCAATTCCTAGGAAATAGTTTGAGATCCAAAGATTTGGTTCTGAAGTGCATTCTAAATGGCCCTCCCCATTGCCTTTTCTCCCATCCCTAAAGAAAAAGTAAACCTGATTGACTTATCTGCCCATTTGATTGAACTGTCATTTTGGTAGGTAAATGAGACTGACTTGCTCAGCTCCAAAGAGAAAAGGGAAGGTGTTTTGTCCTCCCAGCTGAAAGGCACCCCTCGGTGACTGGGGGCGCAGTGAGAGTGTCTCTGTGCAAACACTGTGACTCCCATGACGTGCAGTGACTCTACAGGGAATTCCTCAACAAAATTAATTTTTAAAAGGCTTGTCCAGGAAATGCATTTAAGAGCTCATCCCTCAGCATTTTGAGCCCTCTTGGAGGTAACAGACCCCCAAAGAGAATACTGTGACACATAAGAGGATGGAAACGATTCAGTGATGAAACACTGTGAAGTCCTGCCCACAATCAGCACACTCCAGATCCATAGGGCAAAACTGTAGGCCAAAGTTCAGCTTCCCCTTTTGGGAAAAAAAAAAGAAAAAAAAGAATGGGAAATAAATCCTCTAAAAGATAGGAAAGGCAAAGAAAATGACCCCTTTTGGGTTGCCCATGGGGTTTATGGGACTCCAGCTGGTCAGGTATTAAGGCTTATTTGTTTTGAAACTGAGTAAATTATAAAAGGAAATTCAGAGCTCAAATGGATAGCCAGCAACTATAGGGTTAAATAAAGTATTCTAAGCTCTCTATTTCTCTCTTTTCTTATCTGGCTGCTTTGAATCTGCTGTTAAACTACTGGTGCTGATAAAACTGTTTCAAGGTAAACTTTGAAAGCTCATTTGAAACTTCAAAATAAAAAAGGAAAAAAGAAAAGAAAAGAATTGGTAAAAGAGATTTTTTTTTTTTTGAGTTGGAGTCTCACTCTGTTGCCTAGACTGGAGTGCAGTGGAAGCTCCCAGCCACCACAGCCACGACCTGCTGGGCTCCCAGGGATCCTTCCTCCTTAGCCTTCTAAGTAGCTGGAATTACAGGCGTGCGCTACCTTGCCCGGTTAATTTTTTGATTTATTGTATAGATGAGGTCTCGCCAAGTTGCCTAGGTGGGTCTCGAACCCGCGGGCTCAGGCAATCCACTCACCTCGGCCTCCCAAAGCACGGGGTTACAAGCTGAGCCACTGAGCCCCGCCTAAAAGAGATTTTTAAAAACAAATTGCCATAGAAAGTGCTCTACCCAAATTTTTGTCCCACCTTTATTAGATTACCCAATAGGGGCAGACTTTAGCCATGTAAACAGGTTTCAATTTTGTCCAAGATATAATTTGGGTTAAGCATTTTTTTTAAATAAAATAGTGAGTCTGTTGCTATTTCATGGATAAAATTACCAAGGTAAAAGATAAATTTGTGCTTATATTTGTGTATGTATGTTTAAATGTGTTTATGTGTATGTATATGTTATGTGTTGTGTCTAGCATACTACCAAATTGGCTTATAAGCAAATGAGTACTCATAAACTAAATAAATAGAACTAAATGCTTTCTAGGTTCACTGGACCTTAATAATCTTTGGTAAATAAAAATCATTTTTAAATTATTGATAAAATAGAAATGTCTTCAAAATTGTCAGCATACATTTTTGTCTGGCTCTGCTAATTAGATTAGTTTTACATTTGCCTCTGCTAGATATGTTAAGGTGTTAGGGTTTGATAGGAAGGTCATAAGACTATAAACCCAGCCAAACTGAATGATCTTCCTGTGTACGAATTTTCGGTAAGCAAAACTGATTGAACATTGTTGATTCAATGAAAACTGTTGAATCATCTGAGTTATTGGCAAAATACCCATGTATTTAACTTTAAGATTCTTATTTAAGTAAACACTTGATATACACAGGCTATAAAAACAGTTAACAGAAAATGACTTAAAATGATGACTAGCTTTGTCCAATTTTCAGTTTTCATAAGTAATTAAGCAAACTGCTAAAAATGAATAAATTGAGTCAATATAAATGAGATAATGCTTATAGGTAAGATTTTTATGTATTTTAAATCTTAAAATTATTTTAGAAACTCGTTAAATGTCTAGGTCACTTTCAATTCAGAAAGAGTTATGATATGGGAAAGCATATTTTTAAAATTGCATTATAATCCTTATCTGTAAAATGCTAATATCTTACATGGTTCAGAATTTCTTGCTTCCTAGGTTCTAACCAAAATTTAAGGTTACTAAGAATAAGAATTCTAGTTAATATAATTCTGAAGATAAATTATGTCAAAGTAAAATGTGGTTTTGATTTTAAAAATAAATTATAAAACATGAGTCGTATTCCCTTTTATAAAAAAAAGAATAATTTTGTCTAACTCAGAAGGTTGATTCAAGTTATTTTAGAAAAGTTACTTATGAAAGAAGGTAGAAAGGAACCAGTAAACCGGGCTCGGTGGCTCAGCCTGTAATCCCACGCCTTGGGAGGCTGAGGTGAGTGGATTGCCTGAGTCCACGGGTTCGAGACCCACCTGGGCAACTTGGCAAGACCTCATCTCTACAATAAATCAAAAAAACTAACCGGGCGTGGTAGTGCATGCCTGTAGTTCCAGCTACTTGGAAGGCTGAGGTGCAAGGATCGCCGGACCCCAGCAGGTCGAGGCTGCAGTGGCCGGGAGCAGCCACTGCACTCCAGTCTGGGCGACAGAGTGAGCCTCCAACTCAGAAAAAAAAAAAAAAAAAAAAAGAGGGAATTTTGGGGGAAAAACAGAAAGTTCAAGCGTGTTATTAGAGGTTTTGTAAGTCTTAATAAGATTCAGGAATTTTGTATGTGATTATGTTGGTTATAATTGGAAGGAAATTATTTATTATAGTCTTCCTAAATTTTGTTCCCCTGTGTTAAAACAAGATTTTCTTACAATATTGATTTGCCCTTAATAAAATTACAAGAGGTTTTGATTTATAATTCTATAACCTGTTTCTTTTTTAAAAACTTTTCAGACTTGTATCTCAGAAGTTCAACTTTTATATCTGACTGCTTTTAGCTTTTCTCTCCTTGAGAGGCCTGAGATAATAACTCTCTCCAACTTTTTGTCAGATCTTGTAACTTTTATTCTTCCTCTAGTTCTAACTGTAGTTGTGGCCTGATACTGAAACGTTTTATCTTGAAAGTCTAAAACAGCAATGTTTTCCTCCAGGATAGCTTACTATTCTTGGCCTTTCTTTATATATCCAAACTTCTGGATGTAATCAGTAAACTTCTTATATTGTTTCTAATAGTTGAAGGGGTGTAGAAAATTTTACCCAAATATGACTTTTTGCCACAAGGTCCCTCTGACCTTCCTGCCTACACTTAGTTATGGAGAAGCTGCTTCCCTTTCCTGTTAATTTATTACAGAAAATGAAGAGCAAGATCAGACCACATCGGGGCAGAGCTCCTTACAAGTATAATGCTTGTCTCTCAGGCTTGTTCAGTTTCCAAGGATAACTATTTGTGAGTTGTTCTGTTTTCCCTATCCATTCATTCTCCCAACCATGTGTTGTCCCTCAATATAATTTATTTTCCTCCCCTCCCATAAGCTGTTTTACCAAAATGCAAGCCCCTATTCTTCCTGTTAACTTGAGATAGTATTTATGTTTCTGTAACTCATTGGGAAGCTGAGTCTTCATTCTGAAGGCTCCCATGTATACACATTAACTAAAACATGTATGCCTTTTCTCCTATTAATCAACCTTGCTTTATGTCAGTGATTGTTCAGCGAACCTTTAGGGAACCAACGGCCATGGCCTCTGCACGGTCATGTATTCCCCTACTTAGTATTATCTTATTGGTTCTTGTTTCGTCTATAATTATAATGTTAACTCATAACCCTAGATACACTAGTCCTGTGGCTAATTAAGTCAAGTATTTTTTCATCAGGTTTGAATTCCAGGTTATCTAAATAGGTTCCTCTAAACAACAAAAATTACAGCCGGGCTCCGTGGCTCAGCCTGTAATCTCGTGCTTTGGGAGGCTGAGGTGAGTGGATTGCCTGAGCCCGTGGGTTCAAGACCCACCTGGGCAACTTGGTGAGACCTCATCTCTACAATAGGTCAAAAAATTAGCCGGGCATGGTAGCGTGGGCCTGTAGTTCCAGCTAATTGGAAGGCTGAGGCAGAAGGATCGCCAGAGCCCAGCAGGTTAGGGCTGCAGTGGCCGGGAGCGTGCCACTGCACTCCAGTCTGGGCGACAGAGTGAGACTCCAACTCAAAAATAAATAAAATAAAATAAAAATTACACTACAGAAGGTTTTTCTTTACCTTTTTGGTAACTGGCTTAAGAAACAAAGTTTTAAGTTTCATTAAAATAATTCCTATGTTGTCTTTATTAGATTTTTGATTACTTAGGGAAACTGAGCTTTAAAAAATTAAAGTTATTATATCCACGTAACTTTTGTTATTGCTTTTAAAGTTTATCATCTTGGTTAAATAAATAACTTATTTTTACTGTAATCTGTGGTTCTATTTTAATGAAATGTTCTAAGCTTTTCAAATCTTTAATAAATATTCTAATAACTACCTTTGTGCTGTTAAGTTACAGGGCTTTGGCTCCTGGTCATAATGGAAACCCACTATTATCTGTCCATATGCCATAAGCTTGAAAGAAAGGCATAATATTCCAGCAGACCTGCATGTACTTACAGTCCTGAAAATCAGCAAAGAAAACATATCTCCTCATCTCCTATACTTTCCCTGTTAAGTCACTTCAAAGAACCCTTCACCTGCAGACTGCATTCACTCAACGGAGAGAAATGAATCCCTATTCATTCCCTTTTACCAGTGGTTATAGATTTGAAAATATAGTCCCCATGTAACCACAAGCCTTGTAATTTATATAACTTCTTGCATGCTATAACTACTTATCAACAATATGTTGTAGTGAATAATGTTTTACTTTGTAATAGGCTCTATTAATTCCCTTACTCTATAGCAAGCTATTCAACTATTCAGTTTAGTGTTACTGATAACACTGTGAGGTACCTTTTGGTAGCTGGCACCAGGAAATGTGAACCTTAATTGTTACTGTTAACAAAACACACCTATAACTTGAGTTCTGTGCAATGCTCTATCAGTCACATAGTCAATGTATAAGTACCAGCAACCCTAAACTTCCAAAAATACCAGGATCCAGGCTCTGCTCTCCGAATTCCAAATTCAGAAATAAACTTCTTTCTGCCAGTTCCCTGTCTCTCAATTTACTGGAGTCAAGAGATAGCAGCTTAGCGTTTACTCGGACCATAACATTGGGACTGGAATACACAGTGACTCTTGCTAAATCCCATCAGTCAAGGCCTTGTCTTCAGTTTCAGGAAAAGGAGACAACCAAAATAAACTGTCCTTATAAGATATAGGGGCAAAAAGTAAAGTTTCCAATCTCTCTAGGCCCAGGAACTATTGCAGAAGAGGTGAGCCTGTGACATTGTAAGGGCTGATTCTTGAGAGATGAAATTCAGAATAGCCTATAAATTAGTGTGTAGCCTATAAACTACACACTAATGCAAGGCCAATGTCTGAACCCTTGTGCCAGAATAACAGGATTTCCTTGAAGCATTGGTCTGTTCTCTGATGGGAATTATAAAAGTTATAGTAAGTTTATACAAATTTTACATTACGGTCAAACTGATTTAAATTATGTGGATTTATTTATAAAGTTTTATTAAAATTGGCTTTGATGTTAATGATACATGAATTAAAAGATAAAATCTTTCCTTTATCAGTAAGGATAAAGCAAGCTTTTCTTATAATTTCGGTAATTAACAAAGGATTTTTATTTACCTTTTAAGCAAGCTGGAAAATATATATATAAAGAGAAAGAAGGATGACAGATTTAGCTTGCCCTTCCCTGTGTTTCTTAATTATTACTGTTTAAGAAATGTCTCCTCTATTAAAGAGTAAAGGTGAGGCAGGGTAGCTAGCACAGGTTATACATAGATAGATACATTTTCCATGGGCAGTTTTTAAGAAGCATTCAGACATTTTAAAAATTGCATTTTACTGCAGGCCAAGCTTGCAGCCTTCCCCATCCCTTAGCAAGTCAAAAGAAAACTCCATCAATGCAAGACTAGGACAGCCCAACCTTTCAATTCCTGGTTTCCCATAATAATCTCTAGACTCTTTCAGGTTCCCTGTTCAAGGTGGAAGGTCAAAGACTACATCTTAACTGACAAAAGCACTAGAAATGATAATAAGACCACCTTTTAGCTAAGGAACTTTTAGATTGGAAACGTTCAATAGGTCTCCCACAAAAGACAATGTGGTCAGGAAAAGACCACCTCTCCCCTTTTCCCTCTCCCATCAGGAGCCAGAGATGTCAATCTCTCCAGAGTCATGGTTACCTGGACTCCACCATTAGCATATCAATAACTAGGTAGCTATATCTAGTATGGAGTTGAGAGCAAAAGTGTGATTTTTCTTGTATAAAAAACTTGCCCATGGCAGGTCTTTCTGCCATGAATCTTCTTCCTTTTTCGCTTTTTCTCACTAATAAACTTTGTTTTGAAACTTTGCTAGCCACTTTAAAATTCATTTTAGAAATGAGCCAAAGTATTCATGGGTTTTGCACCAAACCCCACCTGGTATCAAAGGTTTTTGCTTTAAAAATCTTTGAATTATTATTTTGGCTAAATGAATGACTATTTTACAATGACCTGTGTTATAGAATCATGCTTTTAAAACCTTTAATATTTGACAAACTCTCTAATATCAAAATTTAAGGCTCTAAATTCAGTCTTGCTGCCCTTCTTAAGTTTTTTAAATATTAGGTGTCCTGAAAATCAACAGAGACATATTTGGCTTGTTTAATATGTTGGAATCATACAGGAAACACAGTCAAATATAAAAGATTCTTAACTTTGAATTATATGTGCTCCAAATTATATCACATTCCTATAATTCTGATGTTTCAGTATATGTTACCAATAGTAAGAATAATGTTAAATGTCACAGAATAACCAAATTTTCTTATCAATTGTTGTTGTGTTCTTATTATTGTCATCCACAATGGCTGTCCTAAGACTTTTGCCTTTTGCAATTATTGTTTTACTTTAATCCCTTTCAAGAAACAATCTATAAACAATTATAGGACCTTACCAGGTACTTTTAACTAACTCTTGTGCTGCAACATTAAAGGAGTCGAGTTGGAGTCACATCTTACACCTAAAGAGAGCACCTGATCACACCTGGACTTCGAAATAAACTGTTGACACCTAAGGTCCAGCTGGTCTCCAGAGCAACAACTATAGCAGGTATCCTCCAGGAACACTGGACCAGGTCAGTCCTCATGAATTCTAAAATAATTCTCATCATTACACTCGTCACTATGTTATCATTACATGTTTCTTGTAAACGCTATCACAAATGCAGGAAAAGAAAAAGGACAAAATCAAGGGCCTGGATAATGATAGCGTGTAAGATAGATCTGGTTCAGAATGTGTGTTTGTTTTGTTTCTTCAGACTGAACTCTAGGCCTGACTTCCTTTCGTCCTTAAACAATCGGCTACAAATTCAGGTCAAACCATGCCCTTCTCCCATAATACAACACCACTGATGTGTAAACTATTATTATCAAATAGACAATTCTAGGAATATGCCTCCTAGCCCCATGGGACCCTGCCAGGTAAATGGAATTGACAACCCTAGGAATGAGTGTTTCTAGTGACACGGGACCTCCTGTTTATTGGCCTACATAAGCATTCTAAGGAATGCTATTTGGCCAAAAGTGGGAACTGAGGACTAAACCTGACCTTTTTCCTCTTACCCAAATTCATAAAACCAGGAGTTTTCCAATCCCTTATCTTAACAAACCATCTCCTCTACTGAGTTCCAAAATTCCTTAGATAGGAACTGCAATTTGCCAGTCAAGAAATCTCTAAATCCACCGATAACCTGCAAGCCCCCATTTGGAAATGTCCCCCCTTTCTGGACCAAACCAACAAAAATATCATATGTATTGATTTATGGTTTCTGTAACTTTTGGTGCCCTAAAACTGTATATAACTAAGCTGCCATTTGGGGCACACATTCTTAGAACCTCCTGAGGGTGGGTGTACTCAGCTTAAGTCCTCAAGGTTGGCTCAAGAATAAACCATCTTAAATATGTTACAGAATTTGGGATCATCTCGTAAACAAATGTATAAAAGACGCATTAGAAATAAGCAGCCCACATGATCATGGCAAAAAAATTTTTTTCCAACTAAAATTGATTAATAGTGTGTCAGCAACTCATTCAGTGGCCAATACTACTACATCTGCGTATCTAATATAATATTCATGGTAATAACCATAGCGACACAAATGTATGCTAAAAAGTCTAACTTGTTTCCGATTAAAAGACACCCTCTTAAAGTAGCCCTCTACTACTACAAATGTTTGATGGCTTAGGATTAATGCTCTGCACACACCCACATTCCTTAGACTCGTGACTGTGCTGACCCCTCCCTGAAATAGAATAAATTTCAGACCCCATGGTTGTAGTCACATAGTTAGTAAAATATATTGCTGCTCACCCCATGATTAATAGTTAGAAATATAATTATACCAATCATGTAACCATAATCAGTACACTTTTGGTTTTATTGTACTCATTGACTAATGACATATCATAATGAATAATGTTTTACTTTGTAGTAAGTTCCAGTAACACCTTTACTTAGAATTACTGATAAACTAAAATTACAGGTTGCCAGTAATGGGTACCAAGAATACGCAGACAATGAATGTTATAAAAAAACGAAAAGCGATTGGAACTGGAATCTTACAGAATGCTTTGTAAATCACGTAGTTTGATGGTAAACAATACGAAAACTCAATGCTTATGTTTACAAATACAGACTGTAAAATCTGAGGAGCTGAACTGGTCGTGGTATCCATACTAGCTCATCTTCCCGAATTCCAAATTCAGAAATAAACTTCTTTCCTCCCAGTTCCCTGCCTCTCAGGTTTCACTGGTGAGCAAGAGAGCAGCTGTGTGTTCTAGGAACCATATCGTTTCCATTATATTGACTGTATCTTTTTGTAAAATAATTTTTTTAAGTTGAAACACTCTCCACAATGTTTCTAAAAAAACAAAGTTTGATGTCTTTACTTTTTCAAAAATATACCTCACAGTATGAAGGTATAAAAGCTTACACAACATAAAAACTCAACCATATTTATATTGTCATGCCATAAGACTGCCTCTGTAATATGTATTTGGTATAATGATCAGTCTACATGCAAACTTTCCAAATTACAGGGGACAGAAAACAGATGTATAGAGTTTTCTTCTTCTTCTTCTTCTTATTAGTGGCTAATACATGAATGGGATTTAACACATAAGCGAGGTTTAACAATCAAAACAGTATAACAAGGAACCCACTGAGAAACCCACACCAGTCTCTGCCCCTGCTCTGGGGACTTTGTACCTGACTCATCTTCTGCCCTTGGCATTAGACAAATCTAACAGCCATATTGCTGCTCACGGCACCCCTAATTCATCAAACACAACCAGAGATCCACGAAAGAGAATTTGAAGGCTGGTGGAAAGAACTCTTGACTCAAAGCCTATGGAAAGCAATGTCACAAAATAGATCAAAACTAGCAAGAACAGGAACGATCTGTAAGTCACCATAACTAATGTTATTTAATATTCAACTAGAAAAAAAGAATTAATAGATCATTTTCCCTTCTCGGCTCGATAAAGGAGTTTGGGATTCTTCCTACAGCAACATGAATTCCATAGATTTCTCTCCCTTAATCATGTTTTCATTGGGCAATTTATACTTTCACATTATCCAGAAAGTAAATGAGAAAAGAATGTATTCACTTCTCAAGGGAGAGAATGGGCCAGAAGCAAAGAAAAGCAGGGCAGCAAATGCTTGAGGCTGGGGATTTTCTAAAGTGGTTTTTTTTTGGGGGGGGGAGGTTATGAGGTTATTTTGTTTTGTTTTTCTAGGAGACAGGGACTGGGAGTTGATTTACCAAAGAGCATTCCTGTGGAATGTGATGGTGGGAGGGGGTTGTTGTTGCCATGGCAATTAGCTATTCTGGAAGCCAGCAGCCTGAGTTTTAGGTCATCCATCATGCAGACAGGGAGATTGGCTCAGATCTGTAAAACAAAGTCTTAAGACACAAGCCTTAATTTTCAAATGTCCTTGGATGTTAGGGAACTAAAAGATACTTAGCTGGGAGTGTATTGTTTATGTGTGAGATAGCAGGAGGGCTAGGTTAAAAAAATTTAAAAATGGCCGGGTTCGGTGGCTCAGCCTGTATCCCGCCTTGGGAGGCTGAGGTGAGTGGATTGCCTGAGCCCGTGGGTTCAAGATCCACCTGGGCAACTTGGCGAGACCTCATCTCTACAATAAATCAAAAATTAGCTGGGCATGGTAGCATGCGCCTGTAGTTCCAGCTACTTGGAAGGCTGCGGCGGAAGGATTGCCGGAGCCCAGCAGGTCGAGGCTGCAGTGGCCGGGAGCAGCCACTGCACTCCAGTGTGGGCGACAGAGTGAGACTCCAACTCAAAATAGTAATAATAATAAAATAAAAAATGAAATATTCTTTGGGGAAGCCAGGCTCAGTTGCTCGGCCTGCAATCCTGTGCTTTGGGAGGCTGAGGTGAGTGAATTGCCTGAGCCCACGGGTTCGAGACCCGCCTGGGCAATTGGCGAGACCTCATCTCTACAATAAAACAAAAAAATTAGCTGGATGTGGCAGTGCGTGACTGTAGTTCCAGTTCCTTGGAAGGCTGAGGTGGAAGGATCGCTGGAGCCTGGTAGCTCGAGGCTGCAGTGGCCAGGAGCGGCCACTGCACTCTAGTCTGGGTGACAGAGTGAGACTCCAACTCAAAAAAAAAAAAAAAAAAAAAAAAAATATATATATATATATATATATATATAATATACATATTCTTGGGGGAGATGGCAGGAAGGTTGGAGTCATTATGACTGTCTGCTTTTTCATCTCGGAGACCAAATAGTTCGTCATGTAAACAGGAGGACTGGATTGATAGCTGAAAACACATCCTTGGAGCAGAGATGTTAATTATAATTTCTTGGTGCCAGTTACCTTACCTACCTTGGGGGTAGGTCACAGCTTTACTTATTATCAGTGACTCTAAACAGAGGAGTTAACCAAGTCTACCTTTAAGCAAGGGAGTTAACAGAGCTTTTTAGAAAGTAAGACATTATTCTCTATAACTAGACAAAAGTATGAGCCAATGCCAAGCTGTCTGACACAAATGGCTGAGGTAACTCCATTTTTTTGCTTTGTCCTTTCATACAATTTCATGGGAAATGACTTAAATGGGCCTGGCATTAACTTTTTGTAATGATCTACTCCCAATCGCCCTCAGCGTTTCTTCTATCAAACAGAACTAGGTAAAAGAAAATATGTAGGGATTATGCTAGGCTTGGGAGTTCATCAATTATAACACAATTTTGTCATTCATTTTCATGGTTTATGTCGCAAAGAAAAATGAACTGCCTGAACAGTTTACAGGCTAGTAGTCAGTACAATAGATTTATGGTCTTGCATGGTTAAAATGTAACCATAGAAATATTTTTTTAAGTAGAGAGAAGGGAATGATACTCTTCTAAAAAAAACATAATTTAAATGATTGTCCTTTATATAGTAAGATTATTTAAAAGAGCCCAAGGAAGACATGTTTCTCTCATATTTTGCAACATATTTTTTTAATAGACTTCAAGCATATTACTTAGAAGAGACTTCTGAGATCATGTAATACAACCTTAGTTTTCAAGAATGAGGAGACAGACGAAGAAATCTAAGTGAACAGAACAATGGAAAAAACCAATAGTTTTTCTGTAGTTTAATCACGAAATTAGAGTTGGGGAAATTATTGCAACAGTGGACATATTTAAAAGTATTTTTGAACTACCCCTGCATCAGACCACATCGAACATGTTACTCCAATTCACTAGAGCCTGTTTTATCTGCACTCATGCAGAGTGACTGTTGGTGGCTCCCAGTCCGCCCTCTAAAGCTCAGGCAAATGCATTTGCAGGTAATTTAACTTGGTGGTTTTGTTTGCTTGAGCAGGATATAAATAAATAATCACACTGACACCATATCATAAAACATCCTCTAGCTTCTTTTTATTTTGCCAAATTATATACACTTTACAATTTGCAATAATTTCTACACTTAATACTATGCCTCTGAACTATGCAAGGAGCATTTATAGGAAAGCAGGTAGCTGGATGGAAAAAGAAACATATCTTTATTTTACACATTCAGGTAAACGTAAATCCAAAGCACATCTTCTCTGCTGATTTTTCTCTCTCTACAAAGAAAGAAAAATATCTCATCAAGGAAATTTGATATTTTTATAATTTATGGACCCATCACTCATGATCTGGAAATTAATCCCAAGGAAACTAAAGGCAAAGTCCCTTTTCTCATGGATACCTAAGAGGAAATACAATTTGTATCTACACACTACCCTTTTGGAAAGGAGACAGCCACTTGCATTTCTGATACAGGGACCCATTAATGTTCCTCCATGTTGCCACTGCCCCTAGAGAAAAGCATGGCAGGGATTCAAGTGCTCCTGCACATTCCTGAGCACAATACTGAGAATCCCCTTGTCATCTATGCACTCCCAGTAAGTAGGTTCAGGGGATCCTTGACTTCCCTGCAGACTATGCCCAGAGATGTAAATCCCTGTTTACTCCCTTTCTTTGAACTATATAGTATCAATGTAAGTCTTGTGATTGTATAACTTCTGTAATGCATGATGTCGTAGGTCTTGTGAACTTTTCTTACCCTAAATGTCACTATCTAAATGTAAAATGCAGCTATAAATTAAGTTCTGCTGGTCACATAGCTAATGTATAGGTACTGACAACTCTGGACTACAAAAATGAACCGTAAAAGCTTAGAGAGTGAGTAGAATCATTTTAGAAAGACCTCAAGTCTGGCTCTGCTCCCTGGACTCAAACTCAGAAATAAACTTCTTTCTACCAGTTCCCTGCCCCTTTGATATATTGGTGTCAAGGGGAGTAGCTGTGTTACTCGGCCATAACAATTTTTCAGAAGTGGAAGGATGCACAAGTTCTGAGAAGACTGGGAAGACAATATGCCTGGATGATTTAACCCTTTACCCATTTAGAAAAAAAAGTGCAGCTTGCTGCCACATTCATTCAATTTTACATAAGCATGCTCTTGAGACTGAAGCAAATTTGACTGGTTTGCAATGTGAAAATCACATATAAAAACTGTTCTTGGAGTTATTTCTAAACAGAACCTGTCTCTAATCCTAAAGAGAATGGGGGGAGGGGGAGGGGAGAGATAGAAAGAGAGAGAATTACTACATTTTTATCTTGAGGTAAACTCTGAAGTCGCAAGTACCACTGTCCTGGTGAGTATCCTCGGGTTAAATGGAAGAAGGGTTACCTTGCTACGCTCTGTCTTCAGATAGGGAACTGGTAAAAAAGTTGTGCTCAGGATGATGAATATGTCTAATAAAATCACTAGCAGCTGTGCCTGGATCCACAGGGATAAACTGAACACTATATTGTGCCTAAAGTGCAGCCCATGGTAGCTTTCTCAGAGTTTTTTCCACTACATTTCCACCCAAAGAGAAACGTGGGCTATTTAACCTGTTATCTTTTATCCAGCCTAATCCTCTTACCATACAAATGAGGAACCAAATTCACTCTCCCAATTTCCCAAAACCTCCTAAATTTACCACACAATTCCTGGCAGCCTAGTGTTAGTTGCTCAGTCTTCTGAATAGGCAAAGTTTCTCAAAGACTGCTGAGGTCTGAAGGTTTCCAAGAGCGCCTTCCATTCTAAGCCCCATGCTATATTTCAAAGGAAAAAACTCCAGGAGGAAAAGAATGAGGGCATTCCTGTGTCTGTGCACACATAAGATAAGGGTCAGTTCATGTCTGTCCCTGCCTGGATCTCAGAGGATAGGGTCCTGTCGTGCTGTCCACCTGTCAAATCTGAGGGTAACACATCTGCTTGTTTTCCATGAGGGTGACTGACTGATTGGAAACAATGAGCAGGGAGTGTGAGTTTCTTCACTTACTGAGTCAAGAAATCAGAATCTGGTGACTTTGGTTTCTTCACTGCATTTTACCCAGGAACATTCTGGATTCTTTTTTTCTTCTTCTTCTTCTTACAAGTTTTGATTAAATATTTTGTTGTGTAGCTTCTAGAGATATTTATTGCCATTTGGTCTGATCTTAGTGTTATTTTGTCTTTAGCACACTGCTTTCCTGAGACTTTGAGCTTTAAATCCTTGGTAGTTAATATTATACAGAAAATATCGCTGAAATAGTTTTAACCCCTACTCTAGGTCCTGTTATTTTTTCTTCTTTGTGTTCCATGATCTACCTGATGTTCCATCTCAATCCTAATTTATAGCACATATTTTTTTTCATGACATAGAACAACAACATCTTCATTTCTGAGTTTTTAAAAATATGAGTTAGGTAACTAGAAATTTCCATAAAGAACTTAATTATCCAAAGCATTGTGAAACAATCATCTATACTTCATATTTGTTCATTTGCAAAGTAATACAAAAATATACCTAGTTAATTAGTAATCTTCGATAATAAAAATTTATGCAGCAGATGAATCATTAAGTTATTACTCATATTGTTCATAAGTCCTTACACATACTTTTTTTTAAAGCTGGAGTCCCACTCTGTCACCCAGGCTGGAGTGCCGTGGCACACTCACAGCCACTGCAGCCTTGACCTGCTGAGCTCAGGTGATCCTTCCACCTCAGCCTTCCAAGTAGCTGGAATTCCAGGTGTGTACCACCACTCCCAGCTGTTTTTTTTTTTATTGTAGAGATGAGGTCTCACCAAGTTTCCTAGGCTGGTCTTAAACCTGTGAGTTCAGGAAATCCTCTTACTTTGGCCTCCCAAAGTGCTGGGATTAGAGGTGTGAGCCACCATTCCAGGCCTCACACACATCTTAAAGCTCTTAAGACTTTTAAACATTAAATTTAAACACTAGAATAATTTACATAACCAATGTCTTATATTTTATCTTAATATGTGAGAAAAATTCTTGTTGCATTTGTGGATGTTACAGAAATCGTAGAATTCAGTGGCAGATCATTAAATCTCACCTGAAACAATCTATTTAAATAGGAACAATGGAACAGTTGTTCAAATAGCAAAATGAATACAGTTCACTTGAAGAACGTGGGTTTGAAATGTGTGGGCCTACTAATATGTGGATCTTTTTAACAAAAGTTACCCTGAGTGTGCTTGTCTGTCTCACCTCCCCTGCCACCTCCACCTCTTCTGCCTCTGAGACCCCTAAGACAGCAAGATCAACTCTTCCTCTTCCTCAGCCTATACCACGTGAAGACAACAAGAATGAAGACCTCACGATAATCCACTTCTACTTACTGAATAGTATATATATTTTCTCGTCATTATGTTTTTCTTAATAATATTTTCTTCTCTCTAGCTTATTGTATTGTAAAAATTCAGTATATAATACATATAACATACAGAGTATATGTTAATTGAATGTTTATATTAGCACACTAGACTTCCAGTCAATAGCAGGCTATTGATAGTAGGCTTTGAGAGAGTCAAAAATTACACGTAGATTTTTCATTGTGTAGGTCAAGGGTCGGCATCCCCAGTGCAGGGAAGAGAGTTGGGGCAGAGCCGTTGTTCAAGGAGCATTTGTAGTTAAACCAAGGTTTTCTATCTACATACATTTTATTTTTATTTTCCTGTTCTGTGATGGCCTGTGCTACCTTTCCATTTTACTTTTTGTATCAGTAGGGTAGGTTGTGCACACTAAAATTCAGGATCCTCAGTACCAGCACAGTGGTTTCTAAACATGTATGTACTTCAGAATCTCTCGGAAAACTGAATACAAATAGACTCTCTTAGGATGCTATCCCAGAACCTATCTGCTGAAGGCAGAGCTCCCCTTCAGGGGACACACACTGAGAACCACGAGCAGCAGTGTTATCTCGGCCATCAGGACAGTGCCCACCAGTGACGAGGAAAGCAACGGGAGCCAGTTGGTCTGGGTGAATTTATTGAAGTCACATTCTAAAATACATTTTTAAAAATTCTCACTGCCAAGGATGTTATGACTCCACTGTGGGCTTTAAGATTACATGTCACACGGTTTTATAATCAATAGCTACTCAATGTCTAAATGGATAACCAATAGTAACCCAAGCTTCATATATTCACAACCAGAATTCTGGTCTTCCCTTTCAAATATGCTCCTTCCCAAGCACTCTCTATCTCCACTGAAGGTATCTGTATCTGCCCAGGTCTCAGATCAAAGCAATCAGGTCATTCTTGACTCCTCTCTTCTCATCTACACCTAATCCAATTTTAACTCCAGCACTTCTCACCTCCTTCTCTGCTCCAGCCCTAGTCTTTACCATACTCTCTTGAGCTCAACTACTACAACCATTTCCTAGCTTGCCTCTTTGTGGGAGAGGCATAGCATGGTGGTTATGACCCACACTGTTGGTGTGAGTCCTGGATCTGCCACTTCCCAATGATGTGACTTGGGAAAGACTCACCTTCTGGGAGTCCACCCTGCCTGCCCAACACACCAGGCTCCCTGTGAGCCCAGGGCTTTTGCACTCATTTATTCCCTCTGCTTCCTGGCCACACAGATTTTCTCAGGGTTGATTTCTTCTATGAAGTTGGCTCTAATGCAACCTTCCAATTGGGTCCTTTCCTGATGCCTCTGTTCAAAATTGTAATTCCTCATTCGAGGTCTTATTCTCTTTCCTTGCTACCTTCCAACACACTATAGATGTGATTAACTGACACTGTTGATGGTCTAATTTCCCACCTAAAAATGCTCACTCCCCGAAATGTTGTTCTGCTTTTTACTCCAGTACACGGTAGGGGCTGAGCACACCCATGTGACATATTAGAAGCTTTACTGCAACTTTTCTTTTTTCTTTTTTTTTGAGTTGGAGTCTCACTCTGTCGCCCAGACTGGAGTGCAGTGGCCACTCCTGGCCACCGCAGCCTCAAACTGCTGGGCTCCGGTGATCCTTCCACCTCAGCCTTCCAAGTAGCCGGAATTACAGGCATGCACTACCACGCCCGGCTGATTTTTTGATTTATTGTAGAGATGAGGTCTCGCTGCCCAGGTGGGTCTCGAACCCGCGGGCTCAGGCAATCCACTCACCTCAGCCTCCCAAAGGTGCGGGATTACAGGCTGAGCCATCGAGCCCGGCTTACTGCAACTTTTCAATATCGTGCTTGGCCATTTCTTCGGGTCACCCCCACCAGACAGTTTTCAAGGCCATCACCCATGTGCACAAAATGACTGGGAAGGTTTCGCCTTTTTTCTCCCATATGTAGAGGCTCTTTATTGCCTTTAAGGCAAGAAAAGTCTGCCTGTATATCATCAGGCATTAGCCAAAGTTAGTTGAAATCAGATGCAGTGCATGTATGTCTTTATTCCTCTTAGCATTTGGAATGTTCTATCCTCTGGCAGTGGGTACCAAGCTTCAGTCTTGGAAGAGTAACAGCAAATACAAAGAACTTAAACACATCAGTTATAGTATCAATTAGTACTCTCCGAATGACTAAGCATTGAAAGAAAATGTCTTTGACCTAGTTGTACATTCCAAAGGGGATTTAAAAACTTTGTCCTTTTATTACAACCATGAACTACAGACAAGCAGGAAGTCCGTGCTTAGTCCTTCCTCTTGGCAGCAAATGTCTTTCTTTGAAACTTGACTTGGGCCTTACCAAACCAGTCAACAATTAATTATCAACAAATGGCTTCAGACACCAAAACTTTTTAAAAATTTTTTTTTGAGTTGGAATCTCACTGTTGCCCAGCTGGGGTGCAGTAGCACACTCATGGCCCCCCCAGTATTGACCCACTGGGTTCAGGTGATCCTTCTGCCTCAGCCTTCTAAGTAGCTGGAACTACAGGTGCATGCCACCACACCCAGCTAATTATTTTTTAAATTTATTGTGGAGATGAGGTCTTGTCAAGTTGTCCAGACTGGTCTCGAACCCCTGTGCTTAGGCAATCCTCTTGTCTCCACCTTTCAAAGTGCTAGAATTACAGGCATGAGCCACTGCGCCCAACTAGACACCAAAACTGTATTTATCATGAACCAAGTCAGCTGGGATCATTGCTACTTTTCCATGGATCTCAGATTTTTTCAGTGTATAGGACACTGAATTTCAGACAAAATTATTTAAATGCTTAGTATGCACTAGACTTCTGCGGTAATTAAGCACCTAACTGATAAAAGGAAAATGTATCATTGGGAAGCCAGGATCTGTTCTTTAACTTCCATTGCTCTTGGCCTTTGCTTGACCCATGGTAATGAAGTAAAAACCAAGTTAAAACGGGGTAACTTGAAGGCCTATTATAACCACAGGAACTGAGAATATCTAGAAAACTCTCCTTGACTGTTTCTTCACCTATTGTATTAATTACGAATCCTTCAGTAAAGACAAGCTATACTGCAATATTTTGGTCAGTTTTTGTAATAAAATGCTGGTCAAAAATCTCAAAAGAGTTGTGCCCCCATCTAGTGCAATACCCTGAGAGCTCTCACACTTCACTGGTACAGTTTTCAGTCTGGCAGATGTATTTGATTTAATTTCGATTAAATCATATGACTAACCACTGCCAAAGGGCTCACATTTTGTTTTATGTTTAGAAGTGGTAGTAGGCATCAGGATTTTTAAAGTTACCCATAAACCCTTATCATAAATTTACCTATATATAATTTTCTTCTTTTAATTACAGTCAATAATAATTTACTGTATATCTCAAAATAGCTAGGAGAAAAACTGTAATGTTCCCAATACAAAAAAGTGGTGAATATCCCAATTACCCTGGTTAGATCATTAAACATTACATACAGATATTAAAATATCACATGCATCCCAAAATATGTACTATTATATACCAATAAAAAAATAACAAATGTCCTTCTTGTGGAAATTGCTACCCTACCAGGATGATGTATATAGCCATAATAAAAGATAAATCAAATTAGAGCTAATTATAATTAGTTTTTTTCCTGAACATTTACTCAGAATCTCCAGAGTCAAATTCTGCAGTTTTTGCAGTACTTGTTAC
Organism: Cephalopachus bancanus; assembly: GCA_027257055.1. Taxonomy (NCBI): domain Eukaryota; kingdom Metazoa; phylum Chordata; class Mammalia; order Primates; family Tarsiidae; genus Cephalopachus; species Cephalopachus bancanus. Next base: position 110,741 of record JAPVLO010001470.1, on the reverse strand, counting down.
ATCTACACCACTAGAGGAAAACAGAAACAGCTCTCTAAAGGAGGGTTGTGTCCTCTTTGTTGATGCAAATGTTATGTTGATACGGAGGACAGCCTGTGGATCCAGACACACACATAGACACAGATACAAAGGAACTGACAGCCCTACATATGTGGACATATAGAAAACTTAAATTAAATCAGGGTAGCATCACTCATTATGCTTGATGTTTTTTGGTCTTTTTGAGCTCCTATACTTGGAGGAGCAGCTGTCAAATAAAAAAGGACCAAAGTAGTAAAAGACTCGTATATGACATATCTATTGCTATCTACCATACATGATATTGTATAATTGGTTTTCTAGGAAAATGCAAAATTATTTATTCATAGTTGCGCACGAAGTATGTATGCTTTTAGAAACAGTTATTATCTTCTAGATACATTCATGTGCTTATATGAAATCTAAAAAACTTAAACTCTTAGAAGGAGAGAATAGAATGTGGTTAATAGGAGCTGGTGGGTTAGGGAAATGGGGACATGTTGGTCAAAGGGTACAAAGTTTCATACATGAAGAATGAATAAGTTCCAGAAATCTAATGTACAGCATAGTGACTACAATTAATACTATATTGTGTATGAGAGATGATATATGCTAATTAGCTTCGTTGTGGTAAAATGGATATGTATACCAAAATATCATGTTGTACATCTTAAATATATATAATTTTTATTTTTCAATGTTGCCTCAATAAAGTTGGAGAACAAGGCAAAATATTAAAAATGTAAAAAGAATACAAAAGAAAAGTCTTTGTAAATTTAAAAAGTGAATACCCTTCAGTCTTTAACATTTATGGATAAATGTTAAAGTTAGATGAATAAGCAAAGATTTATTCATAATTGTTCCACAAAGAATGATCATTTCCAGAAAATAGTAACATAATTTCTACGTACTGCCTTTTAACTGTCTTTTAACTGCCTTTTAACTGTCTTATAACATCATTTAATACTTCTTAGCGATATTAGAATTACAGTCACAACGCACATCTAAATAAAGCTGCCAACTAGGAAAAACTCGCTACTTACCTCGTTTTGATTTTGCACACAGCAAACATTTAAAGGAATGTAAGTATTATAGAAAAGCTTATTAACATACCTGTCATGTTGCAGTATACAAGAGTTGGTCCCAGTGGACCACTTCCATCTGAGTCAATATAGTAGAGCCCTGAAGAGTTCCCTCTGTGCTTGTAGGCTTCACACGACTGCTCATAGACAGCTGCAAAGACCACATATCATCAAAAAGGGTTACAATGGGATTGTTCCATACTGTCAATTATGTGATACCTCTCCCAAGTGACACTGATTCTATATCACCCTTAGTTATATCTCGTCTAGGTAAGTGTTCTTCTGTTTGAATCAGGCAGTGTGAAAGTTCTGAAGTATATATTGAAAGGTTTTAAGATATGATATATCACCATAAAACCTGTGGATCTGAATCCTACATGTCCTAGAAACATAAGATTCTTTTCAAAACCATGGACACTTAGACTAGCTATTGTTCTGCTTTGTAATGTCTAAGTATTGGAAGTGAACTGGTTTAATTTCCCTAAATGATCTGATATTATCTATTAATCAGTGTTATTTTTAGAAATTTACTCAGTAATGATACCCTTTGTTTACTTGAAACAATTTACATGTAAAATATATTTTTCTATGATATGAATTTTTCAAATCAGCAACTCTTCTTCATTCAGTTTTTAAATGTTTGTTTTAAAAAGGAACTTCCTTACTTTGCTAATGATAATTCAAGAAATTGAAATTCCAAGAAATAAATATATAATGCATATTTTTGTAATTTCAGTTCAACTTGATTCATAATAGACTTTTTTGCACAATAAATAGTTTGCTATGTACATGGGCAAGTGATTACCATCTGGAGATGATGGACTTCATTTATATTCAGAATAAGTTTAAATGAGCACTCAACCAAGTAACATCTCTTATGTGAATCATATATTGCCATGAGAGGAAAAACCCTTTGAAAATCCTCAAAAGTAGCTAAAGACTGCTGAGAATGATGTGCAGGGCTGATCCTGCAGTGCTGGATGGAATCACAGAGCCAGTCCTGAGGATCAGGTTTGGCGTCCATTTAGATAGACTTAGGTGGTGAGTAAGCAGGACATACATAGTGGAGTGATCCTGGTAGGGGCAAAAAGGATATGAATTCATGATACCTTGATGGGATTATCTACATTTTAAAACTTTGCCTAACTAATTCACTAGTTAAGAAAAACCAGGGAGGATTCTACAAATTTTCTTTCATCTCACAGAATAAGAAGCTCAAATAATTTTTGTTTAGCTCAGGAATATTACAAAAAAAAACATTTCTTTGTTAAATATGACCGTGTGTCCGATATGAACACAACTGTTACCATCTAATGAACAGGCAGATAACAGGGATTGCTTTCCCACCACGCTTGCATTTTGGCTGCACACATTTGCATGTCTATAAACATGCAGTCATCCTCATAACTGCCTTATAAAAACATCCAGAGGGATACACACACATTGACAGCGATGGCTATACTAGGGTTGAGGCTGGAAATGCCTAGGGAACCGGTAGAGGAGGAATAATTAGGAGGGAATTTGCTTTAAATGCAAATACACACATGCATTAATTGTATACTTACAACCCCAATCACTGTGCTGCACACCACCAAAAAATAATGACCTCATGATTACCTACTGTTGATCTGGCAATATGCCACCTTCTTTTGTTTATCCTTTGAGGAATTACAATAAGATCTATTCAGTTAATAGACCAATTGTGGGCCACAGGTCAAACACTCTTTATATACATCTGTTAATTTTTTTCTCTATGTTGCTTGCAATTATGTTTAGATCATGGTTACAGACAACATCTTAGCAATCACTCATTAACCATTAATATTTATTAGGTATCTACTTTGTCTAAGACACCCTGTTAGGCATGATGGAGACATTCTAAGGAAAAGGGACTGTCTCAGTCTAACACTATGAATTTGGCTAGTCCTTAGCCTCAGGTTTCCAAGATGTCCCGCCCTTTCAAAGGAGGAGTTACCTTAGCGAATTCTTACTTGACGCTGAGAAGTAAACAGAGATAAAGTGGAAGTCTTCAGGATGAACCTAGGAGGTATTTAGGGGCTGCTCTGCAGAACCCCCATGTCAGAGGACTCAGGTGTCTCAGCTCAACACCAAACACCAGCTTCCCTGAGACTCAGTTTCCTTCAAGTTGGATTGGTAACAATTCATACTCTGCCTTTCTCTCACAATTTATGTGGAAATAAAATTAAATAGTTCACATGGAAGAATTCTTAAAGGTTCAATGTATCCCTCCAGTAGGAAGGACTTAGTGAGGCAGAATCAATGACTTTTCACTCTAAATGCTTGGGGAGAGAGGAGGCACTATGAAAGAGGGTTCTCAGAAATATCAGTAGTGATACATAAATGCGGGAAAACTAAAACAAAAACATAAAGAAAAACTAATGAGTCAGGCCTCCATATTCATAGTTTTCACATGCAGGGAATGAACCAACCATGGCTCAAAAATATTTGGGAAAAGAAAAACAATAAAAACAACAATAAAACAAAAATAATGCACATTTTTAATAATACATAGTATAACAACTATTTGCATGGCATTTACATCGTATCAGGTATCGCAAATAACCTAGAAATGATTTAAAGTTTCCAGGAGAATGTAAATAGGACATATGCAAATGCTACACCATTTCACATCAGGATTTTTTTGCATCTGTAGGGGTGGGTCAAGAAGTCAATTCTCCGTAGATACCAAGAAACAACTGTAATCAGAAAACCATGAAGATTTCAGGAGCTCTGTCATATGCTTCCAGTAACTAACAAATAGTGGTCAATAAGGTTTTGTTAGCTTTAAAGCGATAGAATAGTGCTTCAGAAAAGAGACATGGTGTTTAAGATAAAAGAGATGTTACTAGGTGGTGGATGACAGTCCTTGTTCCAGAGCCAGACCCTTGGGATCAGAGCTGCCAGATCATGGGCAAAAGACTTAGCCTTCCTCTTTCCTCAAGTGTAAAGTGAAGATAATAATGACACTCACAACTCAGGGCTGTTTTGAGGGTTAACAAAGATAAGCCATGCAGAGCACTAGAAGAGTGCAGTCATCTGGTCTACTCTCACTGTGTGCCAGCCCCTCTCCTCATCATCCCCATCACACCACATCTATGGGAGGAGGGATTAGAACATTTTCTTTGGTTTCTCCTAACATCTAGGACCCCTTCCATGTTCTAGCCCCCCAATACTTCTGAGCCTTTCCTCATTTAATTTTAAAAATATTGGGAATCTGGTAACTCATGATCTTTATTTGGGCAGACAGGACTTGAGAGCTACAATGGAGCCCAATGTGAGGAACAGAATGAGTTATTATATCATGTATCCTTGATGGTACTGATTGATTGACTGATTTTTAATTCTTTATTATATTTTATTTCTCTATGCTTTATTTTCCTTTTTCCCACTTTTCCTTCTCTCTCTTTCCTTCTCTTTCTATATTGCGTATTTCTGTTAGCTCCCATAACATAATTAGAAAATAAAGTTGATTAAGAATAAACCAGATAAAAATTAGTCCCTAAAAGACTATTGTCTTCTGTTGCCATTTCGTGGCACATAGTTACACAGTCACGTACACATGTACAAATAATAATAGAAAGGAAAATAGAATGCCATGGAGGTCAGCACAGAAAGGAGAGCCAGCGAGGTGTGTGGCTTACAGGAATGGCAGGTCGCTCCCATGTAGCCAGTGTGAGCGCAGTTGCAGGAGAAGGTGTCCCAGGACTGGGTACATTCACCTCCGTGTTCACAATAGCTGGGCAAACACCTAAAGGAAGACAGACACACCCCTATTTCCCATATTCAGTTACCATAAAATGTGCATCTATATTATTGTGTTGCAGTGAAAAAGGGATGATGATCACGAGCAGACACATTTCAACATGACCATGACTGCTGGATCTGTCCTTAGAGTCTCTTAATGTAAAACTAAACCATTGGGTTTTTTTCTTCTTCTTTTTTTTTTTTCAGTTGGAGTCTCACTCTGTTGCCCAGACTGTAGCACAGTGGCCACTCCCGGCCACTGCAGCCTCCATCTGCTGGGCTCCGGAGATCCTTCCGCCTCAGCCTTCCAAGTAGCTGGAACTACAGGTGCATGCTACCACACCCGGCTAATTTTTTTATTCACTGTAGAGATGAAGTCTCGCCAAGTTGCCCAAGTGAGTCTCAAACCTGCGGGCTCAGGCAATCCACTGACCTCAGCCTCCCAAAGCGCAGGATTACAGGCTGAGCCACCAAGCCCGACTGGTTTTTTTTCTTAACGTAATACTAAATCTCGATTAATAAGTCCATTAGATGCAACACATCTCATGATTTCATACATGACCAGGGATGTAAATGGCTTGCAATGGCTACTGGTCATAGACAACCAAATATTCTCCCCTCCCTGCAATGTAACCTGCAGGTCTTTCCATCGGAGCCATAGCATACTCCTCCAAACTGAATCTGGGTTTGTCTTGCCAACCTAAATAGCAAACAGAGAAGGGTTCTCTAAAGGAAAATAATGTTTGAGAATAGGTCTTTGCAAAGAGAATATGAGCATGGTAAATTATGTGCATATTCAAGGAGTCAACAGAAGACAGAAAAAATGATGATTACATAATTGTGTTGAAATAATTATCCTTGGCTGCAAAGATCAAAAACAAGAATGATGCCAGTCTAAGACTGGAAAGACAGTTGCTGGGCAGAAGTACTTGCAGAATTGTTTTTTCTATAAGGTTGCAATGGTATTTTTAAAGGGTTGTGGTTTTTATTAATAGGCATACAAGCATAGAAGCCTCTGTCCAAAGCCTTCCCCAGCTCTATTTGTCAGGGCTTCCTTCCCCCTCCCTCCTTTCCTTCCTCCCTCCCTCCCTTCCTTCTCTTTCCCTCCTTCCTTTCTTCTTTCCTTCCTTCCTTCCACACAAACAACTCCACTTTCATTCTGACAATTTTCACAGGCATGTAACTGCAATGTAATGACAATAATAACACACTTATTAATCAGGCACAGAAAGTGTTCTGTTACAAAACTTAAATATGTTTCTGGTATATGTGAAGAAGGAATCCCCATAACACTGTATTTATTTATTTTAAAAATTGTGTAGTTATTCTTACATGTTTAAATTTCAGTCATCTTCAAAGTACTCTCCATTTGATGCAATACATCTATCTAGGTGCTTTTTCTATTGCTCAAAACAGTTTTTGAACTTGTCAATTTTGATTTTTTTTAGTGATTCTGCCATTTTTTGTTTTGTTTTGTTTCATTTTTTCCTCATTGGTAAAAACATTTCCATTTGAGAACTTTTTTCATCTCAGGAAACAAACAAAAAAAGTCACTCAGGTGAATAAGGAGGGTGGGGCATAGAGGTCAAGCCATTTTTGGTAAAAAAAAAAAAAAAAAGCACAAAAAAAACAACAAAAAAAAACCTGCTGAATACTCAGCCTAGTGTGGGCAGGTGAGCTCATAAACCACCCATTATGAAATGAGCAAATATGTTAAAGTAACCTCCAAAAAAAGAATCACAGAAGTCAAATGCAGTCTCTCACAACACCAGCTGGACACTGATGCTGATGGGTTCCTAGAACACTTACTTAGTGCCTGTACTGCAAGGGGCTTGCCCTCCGAAAGATAATTCCATTTTTTGAGGGAGACCCCCATATGCACTAAAAAGTTGCTTAGCCTAAGGGCATACAAATCTGTGTTACTTTCTAATTCACCTGCATTTCACAATTTTCCATTGCTTTCATGTCCACCAGACTATTAATGCATATAAATTTGTACAGATAAATGCAGCCAAGTGCACAAGTCCAAAGTTATTTAAAAGACCATGATTTATCTTTATTCCTTCTGCACTCAGATTTATTGTTCAAATAGTTTCTGCACAATAGCTAGTAAATAAATGAAAATGCATCACATCAAAATATTTAGAGAAAACAGAAAAATTTTAATCAAACTATTTAATAACCAACTTTAGCACGATACAATGGCAAGATACCCCTGTGCCCATACACACAAATGATACAAACTGCAAAAGCCCCATAAGAAAACCCCAAATGAAGAGAAAACTGATAAGATTCTAAAAATGCATTAAAAATGAGAGAACTTCACACAAATAGGATCTTTATTTAGGAGAAGACAGTACAGTGAATATGTTAAAAGCACAGAAAACAGGCCATGCCTATTTCATACAAATCTGGTATTCCAAGAATTGATCTGTAGATCAAAGAAGGTAATAAAGCATCAATAAGAGAAAATTAGGAAAAACAAAAGATGAAAGAGAACATCTGATTATTTTACTTTTGTCCCCCCTCTAATACTGCATACATTACACTCATGGACACTGAAATTATTTTAGACATAACTAAATAACCATCATTGGTTTTCTTTGAAAAAAATATGTAAAATCTCAGCTGTTGATAGGAACTAGTTTTACTTAAAAAACAAACAAACAAACAAGAATATATAATAGAGGCCTGATGCAGTGGCCCATGCCTTTAATCCCAACACTTTGAAAGCCTGAGGTGGGAGGATTGCTTGAGCCCAGGAGTTTGAGACCAGCCTAGGCAACATAGCAAGACCTAATCTCTACAAAAATTTTTTAAAATAGCTGACTGTGGTGGCAGATGCCTGTAGTCCCAGCTACCCAGGAGGCTGAGGCGGGAGGCTCACTTGAGCCCAGGAGGTAAAGGATGGCTGCAGTGAGCCATGATTGTGCCACTGCATTCCAGCATGGGCAACAGAATGAGACCCCAACTACAACAAACAAAACAAAACAAAAAAGAATATATAATAGATTTGAACCTTTAGTTGGATAATGTTTACTTGTAATTTCTGACAAATTTCAGAAAACTCTGCCAGTCTTAAGGTTGTCAATTTCTAAAGGACATTAAAAATCTGAGTGTGTGAGTAGGGTTCATATGTGCAATAAACCACATCACACTTACTTTATGGGGTACATACATAAGATGGGACACCCTATCTTGTTAGTCAGTGAGCGACAACAGCAGAAGTGGACTGGATAAAATATAACAGAGACACATAGAAGGCATTTAGTTCCAGAATGACGCCACAAACATTTTTGGATTCGAATTGGTTCTACTCTAAAAAGTCTGTTATCTTCTATATCTAGTAGAAAAGCTGTGTACAACACCAAGCTCAGGAAGTTAACTATAGAACAAAAACCCACAGCCGGAGCTCTGCTGTTCCTCAGCTCTCACTTTGTGACACACTCATCGAGATTGTTGCCCATCTGTAAAACCAGCAAGGTGGTACCAGACATAATTATGGGGTGGTGATGGGCGAGTCCACTTTTCATAAAGCAGAAGTTTGAAATGGTGGCAACCTTCCAAGGCCTGACATGAAAGCCCTTTCTCACCTGTGTTGCTGGAGAGTGAATAGATAAGCAGGGCTATGAGGAAGAGGAGCAGCCACAGCAGAGAAAGGGTAGGAGCAGAGCCCTGCACCTACCTACTAGAGTGATGGAGGCCAAAGACCTGGGAAGGGGGCTTAGAAGACAGGGTCTGACAGAAGCTCGAGCCCGGAGCTGCCCTTCTAGGTCTCCCTTAGGGAGAAGCTGAGCAAGGAAATGTGTCCACCACTATATTACATCCTGTGCCCTGCAAATGACCCCCTGTAGTTGGGTCAGTGTGGTCCCTGAGCAGAATTCTGAAATGACAACACAGGAAAAAGGTTAGAGACATCATTTCAGCTTTGTCAATAATGTATGAAAGCAGATGAACATTAAAAGAGTACCTGGGTCCCAGTGTGATCACACTATCTGTTTTTCACAGAGTTAAAGCTAAAAATATCATCACACAAAAGCCTGAATTGTTTGCAGAAGCCACAGAAACATTGTTAAGTATCCTCTTGATCTCAATATCCACTTCTTCCAAGGAGACACCCAAAGGAGACACTTTGGGTTACTTCTGCTCTACAAAGGTTACCATTCCTTTGCTATCTTGGAGACAGATGCTGGAAATAAGCCCAATTTCTTTCAAGAGGACATACATGAACTCTGCACCTAGATCTTACAGCCTTAAAGTGAAAGAAGTCAGATTCTGGGACAAGAATTGGGAGACAGAGCAATGTTTCTCTTAACCTGCAGGGGTGTGGGGCAAGTCAACTTGTTTTCCTCTGTTCCCTACCTTGGTGACTTATCCTCCCCTCATTGGCCTTTTGTATTCCCTACATCAACAACTGCAGGTTCCTGGACTCTACCACACCTGAGGTTGTCTTCCACACACACAGTCTCCTGAGTTCCTAGCTGCATCAAGTCCATGGAGAGGACCAGATAGAGATAGTAGATGTAGTAAGGAAATCCAAAGGCCAATGGTCCTGAGAGTGTAAGGACCCTGTTTGTTTGTGTACGAGCAAGTCTGTGTGTGTCTTACCTGACTAAGGTACAGTTCCATTGCCAATGCCGAGGGATTCCTGGTGAGCCATGTGCTCAGTACTCTGGCTCTGCCTAGACAGATTTGAGGCAGGCTCAGTCTGCACCAGAATGTGTCCGTTTCTGTGGGAAGGAAGGTTATGGCTCCTCTGCAACCTGCATGAACTGGGACACATCTAGATTTAAGCAAGATGTTGACCAGTAGAGATGTGGAGAAGATAAATTAGGATTAGGCTAGTTCTTAGCAACTTGACCTTTGAAACTAATTAAGAAAAAGGAGACTTTATCCTGGAGGGCAGTGGATTCAGGTAATCAGAATAACTACTCATAAGATACTTGAAGGGTTACAAGTGAGAGAGAGGGAAGATGGCCATTGTGGAGAAGGAGATTGGCTCTTCTCTTGCCTAGCAAGGTGGAGGGTGGGGACCCAGGCACCGATTGAAGGAGATCCCTGAACACTTTTGGACAGGAAATACACCCAGCATCCAGCAGAGATTTCTTTGAGTGCACAACAGTAGATGCAAGACTTCAGGCAACCCATGCCCCGCCCTGTTTCAGGATTGGACAAAGTCTGAAGCTCTGCTTGGTGAAGTAGGTGGGTGAGTGGTTCTAAGACATTTGGAGACAGTTCACCCCCTCCCAGTCATGCATGAGCTGTTGGTCCCAAAGGAGAGGAGCTTTGGTTAGGAAATAGCAGGGGGGCAAGTGGAGCCCAAATGAAATGGGTAACAGAACTCACTTGCCAGCTGCTGCCATGGCAGGAAGAGAATCACCTGCAGAATGAATCTAGCTGACACGCCCTATGCCAGCAACTAGTGGGGAAGCAGACCAGGCCATCTCTTTCCTAGCAGGGCAGAGAGTAGGGGCCCAGCCACCAATACACCCTGCACCCAGCAGGAATCCTTTTGTAAACATAGAGACGGGAAAACAAGGGCAGGCACAGGATCTCAGGCATCCCAACCCTCTCCATTTTCCAGGCTTGGACAACGTCAGAAGCTCTGCTCAGTGAAAGAGAAAGTTAAGTAATTCTAAGAATTTCCAATCAGTTCATTCCCTCCCAGTCATACATGAGCTGTTCCCATGAGGAAGGAGCTTTGATCAGGACAAAGCAGGGCAATCGAAGCCCAAATGAAATGGGGAACAGCACCTGTCTGCCAGCTGCCACCATAACAACCTATTCTCAGGCAGGAAGAGAACTGCCTGCAGAGTGAATCTGGCTGGAAAGCACACTACAGGCAGCTAGTGGAGAAGCAAACCAGCACCTCTTGTGCCAAGCAAGACAGAGAGTAGGAACCAACCATCAGTATACCCTACATGCAACAGTGGTCCATTTATACACACAGAGACCAGAAAGTGACAGCAGGTGCAGAATTCTGGGTTCCCTACCTTACATCTCATTCCAGGCTTGGACAGAGTAGCAGGCTCTGCTCAGTGAAGGAGAGAGATGAGCAATTAAAAGATGAGTCAGTTCACCCCCCTCCTCCCAGCACTACAGGAGTTGAAAACTGATTTGACTTAGTTTAGCAGAATGAGGGAAACCCTGCAATTATGGTATCCTGCCACAGGTGGAGTAAGTAGCAGAAGTGAATGCTTCTTCCTCTCTCACTGAGTAATGGAATTATATAGAGGGAAAAGAGACTTGTCACAAATGAGGAAAATCAATGGAAAAACACAGGCAATCCCCAGAGTCCTAAACAGACAGTGCCTAAAAAAACAGCCATCCAAGTACGAACAATGGAAACCTCCCAGAATGACCTGCCCCAGATGACAGCCACAGAAATCAGAGATTGGATGGCAAAAATGAACAGGAACCAAAGGAAACAATAAATGAAACTCAATAAAATCAGAGTAGAGTTGGCCATGTAAAAAAATTTATTCTGAAATAATGGAAATAAATAACCTCATCCTTTAAATAAATAACACATTATCAAGCGTAAGGAGCAGAATCAACCAAGCAGAGGAAAGAATCTCAGGACTTGAAGACCAAAATATGGAATTAACCTAATCTGTTGAAAACATAGGAAAAAAAAACTCAAAAAGAAGGAGCAAAGCCTCCAAGAGATGTGCAATTATGTCAAGAAGTCAAACCTATGCCTGATTGGTATTTCTGAAGCAGAAAGGGAAACAAAGGACACTTTGGAACAAGCATTCCATGAGGTCATCCAAGAAAACTTTCCTCATCTTACTAGAGATGTGACCATTCAAACAAAAGAGATTCAGAGAACACCTGCAAAGCATCACATGAGAAGACTAACCCCTAGACACATAGTAATCTGCCTCCACAAAGTAAGAACGAAAGAAAAAAAAAAGTCCTAAAAGGCAGCAAGAGAGAAAGTTCAGACTGCCTATGAGGGAAGACCCATCAGAATTGCTCCAGAATATCTGCAGAAACACTACAAGCCAGAAGATACTGAAGTCTAATTTTTAACAATCTTAAGGGTAAACAATTCCATCCAAGAAGTTCCCACCCCACCAAGCTAAGTTTCATCAGTGACTGGGAATAAAAATCTTCAAAGACATCCAAACCCTAAGAGAATATGCTGCCTCCAGATCAGCCCTTCAGAAGACACTTAAAAAGGTCTTGAACACAGAAAACAAAACAAAAAACCCAGTCAGGCCCATCACAAAAGTACAGGCAAACGCAGAATTTACAGAGCACCCACAAAAAAGGACACATACACATATATACATTCAGAAGTTAAAAGAAAACAAAGCAACCCTTAAGAACACCTAAAGAAAATGGAGGATTTCTGGCATCATACAACCTCCCAAGGTTGAAACAAGAAACTGAAACCCTAAACAGACTAATAACAATCCAGAAAATCTACTCCATCAAGAAATCTACCCACCAAAAAAAGGCCCAGATCAGATGACTTTCCAGCTGAATTCTATAAGAAATATAAGAATATGACACCAAACTTATCCAAAGTATTCCAGGCAATCAAAAATCATGGAATTCTTCCCAAATCATTTTATGATTTGCTAACATCACACTGATACACAAACCTGGCAAAAACCCAACAAGGAAAGAGAATTACAGGTCAATTGCCTTGATGAACATGGACAAAAAAAATCCTAAACAAGATTCTAGCAAATGAGATCCAACAACACATCCCAAGGATCATCCACCATGACCAGTTAGGCTTCATCCCTGGGGTCCAGGACTGGTTCAACATTCACAAGACCATAAATGTAATTCAATACATTAACAAATGTAAAAACAATAGCCACTTGATTATATTATTAGATGCAGAAAAAGCATTCAGCAAAAAACCAGCATCCCTTCTTGATAAAAACCCTTGAACACCTAGGCATAGAAGCAACATTCCTCAAAATAGTAAGAGCCATATATGATAAACCCACAGCCAACATTTTGCTCAATGGGCAGAAGTTGGAAGCATTCCCCCTGAGAACGGAAACAAGACAAAGATGTTCACTCTCACCCCTCCTGTTCAACATAGTTCTGGCAATCTTAGCCAGAGCAATCAGTCAATAGAAAGAAATCAGGGATATCCAAATTTTAAAAAAGAGGAAGTTAAGCCATCCCTTTTGCAGATGATATAATTCTATACCTTGAAAACTCAAAGAAGGTCATCAAAAGCCTCTTCAGACTGATAAACGACTTTGGGAAAGTTTGGGGATACAAAATCAATGCTCAAAAGTCAGTTGCATTTGTATACACCAGCAACAAGGAGGCAGAGAACCAAATAAAAAGCCCAATCCCATTCACAATAGCCACAAAAAAATGGAATACCTTGGCATCCAACTAACCAGAGAAATGAAAGACCTTTACAATGAAATCTACAAAACACTGCTCAAAGAAATCAAAGATGAAACAAATGAATGGAAAAACATCCTTGCTCTTGGATCGGAAGAATCAATATTAAAAAAATGTCCATCCTATCAAAGGCAATCTAGGATTCAATGCCATACCCATCAAGTTACCAACATCATTTTTCTCGGACCTGGAAATGACAATACAGAAATTCAGATGGAAACAGAAAAGAGCATGAATAGTCAAAACAATCCTCAGCAAAAGGAACAAAGCAGAAGGTATCACACTTCCAGACTTTAAATTTTATTACAAGGCTATAGTAGCTAAAACAGCTTGGTATTGGTACAAAAATAGACACATTGACCAATGGAACAGGACAGGGATTCCAGAAGCAAAAACACAGTGTCCCAACCAACTCATCTTTGGCAAAGCCACCAATAACAATCACTGGGAAAGGAGACCATATTTAGCAAATGGTGCTGGGAAAAATGGCTAACCACATGCAGAAAAATGAAACTTTACCTTCACTTAACACCATATATAAAAGTCAAATCAAAATGGATCAAAGACCTAAATGTAAAACCACAAGCTAGGAGAGGAGGCAAGATGGCAACAGAACTGGTGGGGAAGTGAAAATATCTACAAGGGTGAGCGTCCATAAAGATAGTCTGAGTGAGTAGGTGAGTGCAGCGGGGTGGGTGAAAGCCGTCTGAGGGGAGACTTGGGATCAAGCTCCCGGAGCTCCCTTCCATAGGTGGCTGCAACCCACCACTGCCCTGAGATAGGAGCCCATGGTGTGTAGGATCGTCAGTCATTCTCAGAGGTCTCTTGGGAGGAGGCAGTAGGGGTCAGCTACTCCTCAGAACCTGGCACTTGGCCCATGCCACCGACCATGGCAGCGGACCAGGCACTGTCAGAGAGAATCATGGAGAGGATGTGGCGAGGAAATCTGTAACTGAGCCCCACCACCTGTGAGGAGACACTAACCGCCACAATCTTCTCTGTTCTGGGACCAGGTAAAGACCTGCCTTGGCCCACCCAGTTCTCTGTTCGGCCTCCAACCTGGGACACAGAGGTGATCTCCGCACCCCTCTGGGATCAACCATCACTGACCCAGAGAGGAAACTTCAGGAGCAGACACAGAGAAATGGATGCTGAACTCCCATGCTGAACCAGGCACGGACACATCTTATCTGAGTGAGGGACTTGGAAGGAGCAGCAGCAATAGTGGGTGAGTTGGGTGAGTCTGAATTTGATTCACCCTCTTCCCACGGCAGTCCGTGGTACATCTGACCCATGCTAAGAGCAACGGGATCAGCCTGCACCAAGAGTGAAAGGAAGGGGCTGAAGACAGGAGCCCATGCCCTACTGCCCACTCCCTACCATGGTGATGGCCAGAAGTGGTGGTAGTGCTTGAGAAAGGAGCCTGAAGTTCCAGAAATGGCCACAGAGAGAGTTCTTTTTTTCTCTGTGTTTATTTTTGTTTCAGTACTTTTTTGTTTGTTTGTTTGTTTTTTAGTTTTTCTGTTTGTTTGTGGGTATTTTTGAGGGAGAGTGCATGATCAGGTTGATTTTTTGTTTGTAAGTTTGCTTGTATGTTTTTGTTTGTTTGTTTTTGTTTCTTTGCTAATTCGATGGTGGTGTACCTGTCCCCCTTCTCCTCTCTCTTCATCTGCTTTTCATCTCCATTTTTCCTTTTTCTGTTCTTTTCCTTTTTCTTATCTCATTTTGCTTTCAGGAGGCATATATATGCCACCACCACATTGACAGATTGTAAGGAGGTAGGAAGTGGGCTCCAGGGGACCCACACACCTACCAGCAGAAACTGTGATATGCAGATAGCTTCTGAACAACAGTTCCCCACATCATACCTTAACCAAATCTCAAAATTGCAAAAAACATAGCCCTCTATCTCCAGTCCAACTTCAAAACTGAAAAATTCCAGAGGACCTACATAAGGAAGAATAGGGGATTGAGCAAACAGAAGTGAAAGCTATCCCCTCATCACTGAGCAACAGAATTAAAGAAAGGGGGGAAAGGGGGAGAGGAAAACCATCTCAAATGAAGAAGAACCAAAGGAGGAACAGAGGTCCCATCCAAACACCTGGGAAGACAGTACTTGCGAATACAGACTTTAGAAATCAAACAACAAAAGCCCCAAAAATGACCGCAAACCCAGATATCATGATACTCATAGAGAGAACAAATAGAAATGAGGAGAAGAAAAAAGGAGTTGACAACTGAGCTGATGGCAATAAAGAATACAGTAAAGAAATAAATAACAAACTGGCAAGCATGGAAAGCAGAATTAACCAAGCAAAAGAAAGAATCTCAGAGCTTGGGGACCAAAATATGGAACTAACCCAAACTGTTAAAAACAAAGAAAAGAAGATTAAAAAGACAGAACACAACCTCCAAGAGATATGAGATTATATCAAGAGGCAAAATCTATTATTAATTGGCATTCCTGAGGCAGATAGAGAAACAGAGACCACCCTGGAACAAACATTCCATGAAATTATCCAAGAAAACTTCCCTTATCTCATCAAAGACATGACCATTCAAACACAAGAGAGTCAGAGAATCCCTGCAAAACATCAAATGAGAAGGCCAACTCCTAACACACAGTAATTTGCCTAAAGTAGGTATAAAAGAAAAAATCCTAAGGGTAGCAAGAGACAAAGGTCAGACTTCCTGGGAAAGATCAGTTAGAATAGCAGCAGTCTTATCTACAGAAACACTACAGGCTAGAAGAGACTAGAGTTCAAGATCCAAATTTATCAAAGATAAAAAATTCCAACCAAGAATTTCCTCCCCAGCTAAGCTAAGCTTCATCAGTGATAGAGAATTAAAATCCTTCGCAGACATCCAGTTCCTAAGAGTTTACGCCATCTCCAGATCAACTCCACAAGAAACGCTTAAGAAAGTATTAAACACAGAAGAAAGAAAAAAAAAGAAATAACAACTAAACTCTTCCAGAGAATGCAGGAAAAGAATTGAAAACACACACATATATCAACCTCAAATTAAAAGAAAACAAACAAACAATGACAACAATAAACTCTATAAGAACCTCATGACAGGGATAAACTCTCACATCTCAATAGTTAGCCTGAAACGTGAATAGCCTAAAAGCACCACTAAAAAGACATACAATGCCAAACTGAATAAAAAAACCATGACACAACAATATGCTATCTCCAGGAGACTGATCTCAGCAGAACAGACACTCACAGAAACAAAGTAAAAGGATTGAAAATAAATTTTAAATGAATAGAACACAAAAGAAAGAAGGAGTTATGATCTTAATATCAGACAAAATATCCTTTAAGCTATCAAAAATTTAAAAAGATATGGAAGGTCACTACATAATAATAAAAGGTTCAATCCATCAACAGAACTATTCATTCTAAAATATATGCACTCAACATAGGAGCACCAACCTTCATAAAGCAGTTTCCAGGTAAACTAAAAAAAAAAGATATTGACTCTAACCCTATCATAGCTGGGGACTTAAGTAGAACAATTTTAGACAAAAAAAAAAAAAAATCAACAAGGAGATCTAGAACCTCAACTTAATGCTCGATCAAATGGACTTAATAGATAACTTCAGAATATTCCACTCAACAATCATGAAATATATATTCTACTCATCACCACATGGAATGTATTACAAGGTAGACCATATCGTTGGCCATAAATCAAGCATAAACATGTTCCATAAGATCAAAATACTGCCATGCACCTTCTCAGATCACAGTGGAATAAACAAAAATATCAACACCAGCAAAGCTACCCCAAAATTCACCAGGACATGAACACTAAACAGCATGATACTGAACAACTCCTGGGTCAATCCAGAAATCAAAGCAGAAATTAAAAGATTTCTGAAAACAATAAAGACACATCTTACCAAAACTTCTGGGATGCTATGAAAACAGTACCAAGAGAGAAATTCATTTCTTTACGAATGCACGTCAAGAAAATGGAAAGATCACAAATTAACAGTCTAACAAATCACCTAAGGGAGCTGTAAACACAAGACCACCAAAACCCTAACTTCAGCAGAAGAATCCAAATCACCAAAGTAAAAGCCCAAATACAGGACATAGAAGACAAAGATATCATAGAAAAATATCAACGAAACAAAAAGCTGGTTCTTTGAAAGTGTAAACAAGATTGTTGGACCTCTAGCCAGCCTGACCAAGAAAAAGAGAGAAAAAGTTAAATAAACACAATCAGAAATGCCAAAGATCAAATCACAATGGACCCCTAAGAAATACAAAATTATCAGAGATCACTATGCACACCTATATGGAAACAAACTGGAAAACCTAAATGAAATAGAGGACTTTTTGACATCATACAACTACCCAAGGTTGAAACAGGCAACTATTGAGACATTAAATAGACCAATATCAATACAGGAAATCAACTCTGTAATGAGAAAACTACCTGCAGAAAAAAAGTCCTGGACCAGATGGCTTCCAGTGGAGTTCTACAAAACATACATGAAGGAGCTGGTACCAATTCTATTGAAAGTACTCCAAGCAATCGAGAAAGACAGAACTCTCGCCAAATCATGTTATGAAGCTAACATCACACTGATATCCAACTGGAAAAAGATCCAACAAAGAGAGTTACAGGCAAATATGCCTGATGAACATAGATGCAAAAATCCCCAACAAGACTCTAGTGAATTGAATCCAACAACACATTACAAAAATCATCCACTATGATCAAGTAAGATTCATCCCAAGGATCAACATCCACAAGACCATAAATGTACTTAAATACATCAACAGATGTAAAAATAGGAATTGCATGATTATATCATTAGATGTAGAAAAAGTTTTTCATAAAATCCAGCATCACTTCTTCATTAAAAAAACAAAAACAAAACCTTAAACAGCTAGGCATAGAGGAACTTACTTCAAAATAGTACAAGCCATCTATGATAAACCCACAGCCAACATATTGCTAATCAGACAAAAATTTCAAGCATTTTCGCTGAAAACTGGAAAAAGACAAGGCTTCCCACTTTCTCCCCTCCTGTTTGACATAGTGTTGGATGTCCTAGCTAGAGCAATCAGACAAGAGGGGGAAAACAGGGGTATTCAAATAGCAAAAAAAGCTGGGCTCAGTGGCTCATCCTGTAATCTCACACCTTGGGAGGCTAGGTGAGTGGATTGCCAGAGTCCACGGGTTTGAGACCCGCCTGGGCAACTTGGTGAGACCTCAGCTCTACAATAAATCAAAGTATTAGCCAGGTGTGGTTCCAGCTACTTGGAAGGCTGAGGTGGAAGGATCACTGGAGTCCAGCAGGTCGAGGCTGCAGTGGCTGGGAGCGGCCACTGCACTCCAGTCTGGGTGATGGAGTGAGACTCCAACTCAAAAAAAAAAAAAAAAAAACAACAACAACAAAAATAGCAAAAGAGGAAGTCAAGTTATCCCTCTTTGCTGATGACATGATTCTATACCTCAAAAACCCAAGAGAATCTGTTAAAAACCTTCTTGCACTGATAAAGGATTTTGGCAAAGTCTCAGAGTACAAATCAACATGCAAAAGACAGTTGCATTCTTATACACCAACAACAAATAGGTAGAGAACCAAAGAAAAAGCACACTCACAATAGCCACACAAAAAATTTAATACCTAAGCATCTTACTAACCAGATGGACTTAATAGATAACTTCAGAATATTCCACTCAACAATCATGGAATATATATTCTACTCATCACCAACTAAAAAACAGTGCTGGCCAGGCTCGGTGGCTCAGCCTGTAATCCCGCGCTTTGGGAGGCTGAGGTGAGTGAATTGCCTGAGCCTGCGGGTTCGAGACCCACCTGGGCAACTTTATGAGACCTCATCTCTACAATAAATCAAAAAAATTAGACGGGCGTGGTAGCGTGTGCCTGTAGTTCCAGCTACTTGGAAGGCTGAGGCAGAAGGATCGCTGGAGCCCAGCAGGTCAAGGCTGCAAGTCTGGGGACTGAGTGAGACTCCAACTCAAAAAAAAAAAAAAAGTGCTAAAAGAAATCAAAGATGGTACAAACAAATGGAAAACTATTTCATGCTTATGGATTGGAAGAATCAACATTGTTAAGTTGTCCATCCTACTCAAGGCAATCTACAAATTTAACAAAATACCCATTAAATTAACAGTATAATGATGCTGTTCTCTGACTTGTAAATGACAATACACGAATTCAAATGGAAACATAAACGACCATGAATAGCCAAAACAATCCTCAGAAAAAGAAACAAAGTGGGGGGTACCACACTTACGGACTTTAAACTTTAATATAAGACTCCAATAATCAAAAGAGCCTGGTATTGGCACAAGAAGAGGCACATAGACCAATGGAACAGGATAGAGATTCCAGAAGCAAAACCTCAATTTCTCAACCAACTCATCTTTGACAAAGTCTCCACTAACAATCACTGGGGAAAGGAGAACTTATTCAGTAAATAGTGCTGGGGAAACTGACTGACCACATGCAGAAGACTAAAACAAGACCTCTACCTACCACCATGCACAAAAATCAACTCTCAATGGATCAAACACCTAAACCTCAAACTACAAAAACTTTAGAAAATGCAGGAGACACCCTTAAGAAATTGGAACTGTCAACCAATTCCTGATCAAAACCCAAAATGCCTATGCCATAAGAGATAAGATAGACAAGTAGAACCTCATCAAACTGAAAAACTTCTGCAAAGCAAAAGAAACCATCAAAAGAACGGGGAGACAGCCCACAGAATGGAAAGAAATATTTGCCAACTGTGTATCTGACAAAGGCCTAATATCTAGGATCTATAAAGAACTCAAATGTGCCAAAAAGAAAAAAAACAAACAGCCCTATTAAAAAGTGGGTAAAAGATATGAATAGACACTTCTCAAAAGAAGACATATGACCTTCTGGGCAAAATGGCAACAGAACAGTTCAAGACTGTGAGAGTCTCCCCAAGAGCAAGTGTCCGTAAAGACTCTGCGTGAGTGGGTGTGTGCTGCTGGGTGAGTGAAAGTATGACTGAGGGTAGACTCGGGTTCATGCACCTGGAACTGTCCTCCAGAGGTGATTGCAATCACCCACTGCCATGAGATTGGAGACCCAGGTACACAGGATTGTCTGCCATTCTCAGGGCTCTGTTGAGAAGAGACAGAAGAGAAGAACCACCCCTCAACACTGGCACCTGACCCACGCAATCACTGCAGCAGTAGACCTGGCATGAGAAAGCAGGTAGTGGAAATCTGGAATAAAGCTCCAACACTGATGACAGGACGCTGATGGGTGCCATCTTCTCAGTCCCTTGGCATTGCCTCGTCCAGCTCTGCCCAGTCTCCATCTTTGGACAGAGAGGCTATTATCTCATCAGACTCGGAGAGACAGACGCCACTCTCCCATGCCGGAATAGGCACAGACACGTCAGATCTATGCAGAAGACTTGACAGCAACAGCAGCGAGTAGGGTGAGTCTGGATCTGATTCAACTTCCTCCCACAGTAGTCCATGGAGCATCTGACCCATGCTGAGAGCAACTCTATCAGCCCACACTGACAGAGGGAAGGGTCTGGATACTAGAGTCACACTCCCTGAGGCAGAGACCTGAAAGGAATCTGGACTCACAGAAACTGCCAGAGAATGCCTTTTTTTTTTCTTATTTGTTTTTAGTTTTAGTGTTAGCTTTTTTTCTTCTCTCTGTTTTTGTTTAAATTTTTGTACTTGGTTTGTTTCTGTTACTTTATTTCATTTTTAGATTTTCTGTCTCTCTATGGATATTTTTGAGGGAGAGTACACCAACAGGGGGGTTGTTTCTTTGTATGATTGTCTGTATGTTTAACTCTTTTTCTCTGTCTTTGTTTGTCTCTCCATTTATTTGCTAGTTGGTATGCCTGTCTGTTTTGCCTCTTCTTCTTTCTCTCAACCCCCTTTCGTTGTACTCTTTCCTTTTTCCATTCTTTTCCATTTCCTTATCTCATTTTGCTTTCAGGGGGAAAACAGACACTCTCACTGCATGGACACATTGTAAGGCAGTAGGAAGTGGGTTCCAGGGGGCCCACACACCTGTCAATAGATACTGGGATCTGCAAATAGCTTCTGAATCACAGCCCCCCCTCAATTAAATCTCAAAACTGCAAAAAGCACAGGCCCCCACCCCTAGTCCAGCTTCAGAATTGAACAAAACCATAGGATCTACATAAAGAAGAATAGGAGATTGAGCAAACAAATAAAAGCTATCTTCCCATCACTGAACAACAGAATTAAAGAAGAAGTAGAAAAAAAGGGGGGAGGAAAATATATACAAATGAAGTCAAACCAAAGGAAGAATATGAGTCTCGCACAGAGCCCGGAGAATTCAGCCACTGAGAACACAGACTCTGGAACTTAAACAATGAAGAGCCCCCAGAATGACTGGTCTCAAACCACAAACCCAGATATCAAGATATTAATAGAATAAATAGAAATGAGGAGAGACAAGAAGAAAGAATGGAGTTGATAACTGAGATAAGAGCAATAAAGAATACAGTGAACAAAATAAACAACAAACTGATAAGCATGGAAAGGAGAACTAACCAAGCAGAAGAAAGAATCTCAGAGCTTGAAGACCAAAATATGGAACTAACCCAAACTGTTAAAAACATAGAAAGGAAGCTTAAAAAGACAGAACAAAACTTGCAAGAGATCAGCGGTTATTTCAAGAGGCTGAACCTAAGATTAATTGGAATCCCTGAGGCAGATAGAGAGACAGAGATCACCCCGGAATAAACATTCCATGAAATTATCCAAGAAAATTTCCCTCATCTCATCAGTGACACGACCATTCAAACACAAGAGATTCAGAGAACCTCTGCAAGACAACAAATTAGAACTCCAACTCCCAGACACATAGTAATTCACCTGCACAATGCAGATATAAAAGAAAAAATCCTAAAAGCAGCAAGAGAGAAAGGTTGGAGAAGACCAATTAGAATAACAACAGACTTATCTACAGAAACACTTCAGGCTAGGAGAGCTTGGAGCCCAATCTTCAAAGTACTCAAAGATAAACAATTTCACCCAAGAATTACCTACCCAGCTAAGCTAACTTTCATCAGTGATGGAGAACTAAAATGCTTTCTAGACATTTAATCCCTAAGTTTACGCTGCCTCCAGACCAGCTCTATAAGAAACACTTAAGAAAGTATTAAACACAGTAGAAAGGAAAAAAAGAATGACAATGCCCTTCACAAGAATGCAGGAAAAAGATTGAAAACACACATGAATCAACCCCAAAATGAAAAGAAGGACAAACAAATAAACAAACAGGAGCAACAACAACAAACTCTAGAAGAACCTCATGACAGGGATAAACTCTCACATCTCAATAATTAGCCTGAATGTGAATGGACTAAATATACCACTGAAAAGACACAGAATGGCAAATTGGATAAAATATCATGAGGCTACAATATAATGTCTCCAAGAGACTCATCTCACCAGAAAGGACACTCACAGACTCAAAGAAAAAGAATGTAAAAGAAATTTTCAGTGAACAGAACACAAAACAAAAATTTCAGATGAACAGAAAACAAAACAAAGCAGAAGTGCGATCTCAATATCAGACAAAATACCCTTTAAACTATCATAAATTAAAAGAAAGATATGGAAGGTCATCACATAATGATAAAAGGTTCAATTCATCAACAAGAAATATCTGCCTTAAACATATATGTACTCAACAAGAAGCACCAACTTTTATAAAGCTGCTTCTAGGTAAACTAAAAAAAGATATTGACTCTAACACTATCATAGCTGTGGACTTAAACACCCTGCCAACAACCCTAGGCAGTTCATCAAGACAACAAGTAAACATGGAGATCCGGAACCTCAATGTGATGCTTGATCAAATGGACTTAATTGATACCTATAGAACACTCCACCCAAGCACCAGGGAATACATCACATTCTACTCATCACTACATGGAATGTACTCTAAGATTGACCACATCCTTGGCCATAAGTCAAGCATAAACAAATTCCACAAGATTGAAATTCTGCCATGCTTCTTCTCAGACCACAGTGGAATAAAAACAAATATCAACACCAACAAAGTTCCCCCAAACCTACAAAGACATGGACACTAAACACCATGATGCTAAACAACTCCTAGATCAACATAGAGTCTAAAACAAAGATTTTAAAAATACCGGGAAACAAATGAAAACAAAGAAACATCTTACCAAAATCTCTGGGATGCCATCAAAAGAGCAAATAAGAGGGGAATTCATATCTCTATGAACACACATGAATAAAATGGAAAGATCATAAGTTAACAGCCTAACAAATCACCTAAGAAAGCTAGAAACAAAGACCACCAAAACCCTAACTTCAGCAGAATCCAGATCATCAAAATAAAAGTCAAATACAGGGCATAGAAGACAAAAATATAATACAAAAAATCAATGAAACAAAAAGCTGGTTGAATGAAGGACCCCTAGCTAGTCTGACCGGGGAAAAGAAGAAAAAGCCCAATAAACACAATCAGAAATACAAACGATGAAGGCACAACTGATCCTGAAGAAAAGCAAAAGATTACTATGAACACTTGTATGGAAACAAACTTAAAAACCTAAAGGAAATGGAGAACTTTCTGACATCACACAACCTCCCCAGGTTGAAACAAGAAGAAATCAAGACCCTAAATAGACCAATAACCACCCAAGAAGAAATTGAACAAGAAGTCGAGACTCTAAATAAACCAACAACAACCTATGTCACAAGAAAACTACCTATATAAAAAATATGGCTTTCCAGCAGAATTCTACAAAACATACAAGGAGTAGCTGATACCAATCCTATTGAAAGTATTCCAGGAAAACAAGAAAGAAAGAACTCTGCCCAAATCATTTTATGAAGCTAACATCACATTGAAGTCCAAACCGGGTAAAGATCCAGCAAAGAAAGAGAATTACAGGTCAATATCCTTGATGAACACAGATGTTAAAATTCTTACCAAGATTCTCACAAATTGGATCCAACAACACATCTCAAAAATCATTCACCATGACCAAGTAGGCTTCATCCTCAGGATGCAGGGCTGGTTTAACATCCACAAGACCATAAATGTAATAAAATACATCAACAGATGTGAAGACAAAAACTGCATGATTATATCATTAGACATGGAAAAAACTTTTGATAAAATCCAGCACCCCTTCTTGATAAAAGTCCTCGAACACCTAGGCATAGATGAAACATATCTCAAAATAGTAAGAGCCATATATGAGAAACCCACAGCCAGCATCCTCCTAAACAGACAGAAATTGGAACGATTTCCTCAAAACCCAGAACAAGACAAGGAAGCCCACTCTCACTTCACCTATTCAACATTGTATTGGAAGTCCTAGCTAGAGCAATCAGACAAGAGAAGGAAATCAGGGGTATCCAAATAGGAAAAGAGAAAGTTAAGTTATTCCTTTTTGCAGATGACATGATTCTATACCTTGAAAACCCAAGAGAATCTGTCAAAAACCACCTTGCTCTGATAAAGGACTTTGGTAAAGTCTCAGGGTATAAAATAAACGTGCAAGAGACAGACACATTCCTATACACCAACAATAAACAAACAGAAACCCAAATAAAAACCACAATCCCATTCAAAATAGTCACACACACAAAAAAGAAATACCTTGGTATCTTCCTAACTAAAACATTAAAGACCTTTACAACAAAAATTGTAAAACACTGCTCAAAGAAATCAAAGATGACAGTAACAAATGGAAAAATATTCCATGTTCATGGATTGGAAGAATCAACATTGTTAAAATGTCCATTCTACCCAAGGCAATCTACAAATTTAATGCAATACCCATTAAATTACCAACAGCATTCTTCTCAGACCTGGAAACAACAATACAGGAATTCATATGGAAGCATAAATGACCATGAATAGTCAAAACAATCCTCAGCAAAAAAAGCAAAGTAAGAGGTACCACACTCCCAGACTTTAACCTTTATTATAAAGCTACAGCAATCAAAACAGCCTGGTTATAGACCAATGGAACAGGATAGAGATTCTAGAAGCAAAATCTCAATTTCTCAACCAACTCATCTTTGACAAAGCTTCCATCACCAACCACTGGGGAGAGGAGAACCTATTCAATAAATGGTGCCGGGAAAACTGGCTGACCACATCCAGAAGATAAAACAAGACCCCTACATTTCACCATACACAAAAGTCAAAATGGATCAAGACCTAAACGTAAAACCTCAAACTATAAGAACTTTAGAAAATGCAGGAGACACCCTTATGGAAATTGGAACTGGCAATCAATTCCTGATTCAAATCCCAAGTGCCCATGCCATAAGAGATAAGATAGACAAGCAGGACCTCATTAAACTGACAAACTTCTGCAATGACAAAGAAACCATCAGGAGAGCAAGGAGACAGTCCATAGACTAGGAAAAAACATTTGCCAACTGTAATCTGAAAAAGGTCTAACATCTAGGATGTACAAGGAACTCAAACATGCCAAAAAGAAAAAAACTAACAGCCCCATTACAAAGTGGGCAAAAGATATGAATAGGCACTTCTGAAAAGAAGACACATGAGCAGCCAACAGAGTCACGAAAAAATGCTCAGTCTCTTTCATCATCAAAGAAATGCAAATTAAAACCACACTGAGATACCACCTAATTCCAGTCAGGATGGCGCATCACCAATAACTCAAAAAACAACAGATGCTGGAGAGGATGCAGGTAAAATGGAACACTTCTACACTATTGGTGGGGGTGTAAACTAGTACAACCTCTGTGGAAAACAGTTTGGCAATTTCTAAAAGGTCTAAAAATCGACCATCCATATGACTCCAAAATCCCCCTACCTCTAATATATCCAGAGGCACTCACTGACTCTCTGAAAAAGGAACCTGCACTCGCATGCTTATTGCAGCATTGTTCACAATAGCAAAAGCATGGACCTAGCCATGCTGCCCATAGAAAGAGGACTGA
Organism: Cephalopachus bancanus; assembly: GCA_027257055.1. Lineage (NCBI taxonomy): Eukaryota > Metazoa > Chordata > Mammalia > Primates > Tarsiidae > Cephalopachus > Cephalopachus bancanus. Next base: position 84,498 of record JAPVLO010001470.1, on the reverse strand, counting down.
ATTTTAAAAATGTGGTACATATATACAATGGAATATTATGCAGCCATAAAGAAGGACAAAATTATGAATTTTGCAGCAACTTGGATGTACTTAAAGTCTCTAGTACTGATTAATCTATCACAGAAACAAAGAACCAAGTATCACATGTTCTCACTCATAAGTGGACCTTGAACAATTATCATAATACTATAAGGACTGTCAGTACTGGGAAATTGCTGGGGGTGGGGGGAAGACTGGCAGTAGTGGGATTCTGCTGGTGGGGGGGCACACACCTCATCAACAAGGGTACCTGCATGATGAACGTTTGTATACCTAACCCTGAATTGTACCCTACATCTTTAAAATAAAAAAATTATGTATAAAAAAGAAGACATACGAACAGCCAACAAATACATGAAAAAATGTTTAACCTCACTAATCATCAAAGAAATGCAAATTAAAACCACACTGAGATACCACCTAACTCCAGTCAGGATGGCCATCATCAATAACTCAAAAAAATAACAGATGCTGGAGAGGATGCAGGGATAAGGGAACACTTCTACACTGTTGGTTAGAGTGTAAATTAGAACAACCTCTGTGGAAAAGAGTGTAGCAATTCCTAAAAGATCTAAAAATCGATGTTCCATATGACTCAGCAATCACCCTTCTGGGAATATACCCAGAGGAACTCAAATCACTCTATGAAAAAGATTCCTGCACATGCATGTTTACTGCAGCACCATTTACAGTAACCAAAACATGGAACCAACTGTGCTGCCCATTGAAAGTGGACTGAATTAAAAATGTGGTGCACATACATGATGGAATATTACACAGCCATAAAGAAGGACAAAATTATGAACTTCGCAGCAACTTGGATGGATTTAGAATCTGTAGTACTCCGTGATCTATCACAAAAACAAAGATCTGAGTACCATATGTTCTCACTTATAAGGGACCCTGAACAATTATCATAATACCGCTAGAAAGGGATTTTTCAATAGTGAGAAATTGCCAGGGAAAGGAAACAGGTGGCACACTTCATCAATAAGGGTACCTGATCTCAACCAGGTGAAGTGGGGACCAATGTGAGGCCCAAACTTTACCTGTACAATGACCACTTGTAAACCTAACCTTGAATTGTACCTCACATTTTAAAAATAAATTAAAAAGAAAAAAGATTGTGGGCTTCCACAAAATGACAGGCATTTACTGTGTCCTCCTAGCCATCTATGAATGCTGAGAGGTTGATTAAGTTCTAAGGGAGAGGAGATCTTGGCACATTTTACCTTTCGGATGATGCAGGCAAAAGTTTGGTTTTGCAAAAGCACCCTATTTCTGCTTGGGGTCATTATGCTCTCATTAGTATTTCCCAGGTCTCCAGAACTAGGGTAGTCATCTATTATTAAGTTGGCTTGTACCCTTCGCCCAAGCATCAATCATATTCTCATGAAGCATGATTAACCATTGACCTATTTAGGTCTATGCTATTCAAGAGGGGACCTTCGTGATGTTACTCCTGGATTCATCCACAAAATTCAATGTTTTTGGTTTGGTTTGGATTTTTTTTTGACTTGGAGTTGGAATCTCTCTCCATTGCCCAGGCTGGAGTACAGTGGCACGCTTACCACCATGACAGCATCAACCCCTTTGGCTCATGCGATCCTTCTGACTCAACTTTCCAAATAGCCAGAACTACAGGCATGTGCTAACATGCCCAGCTAATTTTTTCATTTATTGTAGAGATGAGGTCTCACCAAATTGCCCAGGCTGGTCTCGAACCCCTGGGCTCAGGCAATCCTCACACCTCGACCCCACAAAGTGCTGGGATTACAGGCTTGAGCCACCCCGCCCAGCCTTAAATGGTTTTTTAACTGAAATAGTAGAGTTCTATGTCACACAAAGTACATATAAAATCTGGCTCCCAGAGTTTGGGAAGAGCAGTTACTAAACTGCAGAAATAATGGCATCTACCAGTGTAACTGTGCCTATATTAGAAAAATTATAAGATGTAATTTTACTTAATTTCCTTTCTCATTGTCCTTTTCTTTCTCCATGCATTATTGCTTGCATGTAATTATTTCAGTCAAGAATAGCCACTAATAATTAATTATCTTCATATTCTAATTCCTGGGAATTGTTCACAAAATTAACAAACTCTTTTTAAAAGTCAGCACACATAGACCTCCTCGATAGTATCCAGAAGTTGAATTGGCCAATGGATGCAAGCAGCTTCGATCACTGGGCATCTACCTCCCACATACCTACCTTACTCATGAAAGACCCCAGTTATGTTCAAAGGCAGGTCGCATTTGAGAGTCTGCCTCATCCATCCTCAAGATTTAGCCAAATCAAATAAAACTATCTCTGCTTCTAAAAAAACAAAAAAACAAACAAAAAAACACCCTCAAACTATAAGAATCCTAGAAGAAAACTCCCTTATGCACACTGGAGTAGACAACCCATCAAAATGAAAAGCTTTTTCACAGCAAGATAACCCATCAAGAGAATAAGTAGGCAATCCACAGAATGGTGGGGAAAAAAAGATTTGCGGATTATTTATCTGGCAAAGGCCTAACATCCAGAATCTATAAGAAATTCAAATGAGTTAAAAGAAAAAAAACCAAACAATCCTACTAAAAAGTGGGCAAAAGACATGGATAGACACCTTTCAAAAGAAGATATACAAGCAGTCAACAGATACATTAAAAAATGCTCAGGCTTACTAAATATCAGAGAAATGCAGATCAAAACTACAATGGGATGCCACCTAACTCCAGCAAGGGTGGTCAGAGAAAAGGGAACACTTCTATACTGTTGGTGGGAGTGCAACCTAGTTCAACCTCTATAGAAAGCAGTGTGGCCATTCCTAAAAGAACTAAAAATTCATCTTCTATACAATCCAACAATCTCTTTCCTGGGAATATACTCAGAGGAACATAAATCGTTCTACAAAAAAGACGCCTGCACACATGTTTATAGCTGCACTGTGCACAAAAGCAAAAACATGGAATCAATCCTACTGCCCATCAAAAGTGGACTGGATAAAGAAAATGTGGTGTGTATACATGATAGAGTATTATGCAGCCATAAAGAAGAACAAAATCATGAACTTAGCAGCAAATTGGAGTTGAAGACCATCATACTTAGTGATCTATCACAGAAACAAAGAACTGAATGCCACATGTTCTCACTCATAAGTGTGATCTGACCACTAATCACATTAGCACAAGGGAGGGATCAGCAGTTGCTGGGCACTGCCGGGGAAGGAAGGAGGTGGGGTGGGACACTTAACAACACAAAGGGCACCTGGTCCCGAGTCAGGGAAGTGAGGGCCAGTTGGAGACCTAAACTTCACCTGCATGTAGTCTACTTTTGCAGTTAATTCTTACCTGTACTCCACATCTACCATGACGTGACATGACATGACATGACATCACATCACATCACATCACATCACATAAAAAATAACATATGAGAGGGTGTGGAAAATTACTCACAGCAGCAAACAGAAACTCAGATTCATGGGAGAAAATCTAGTTGTGAAAGATGAAAACTGATGTATAGGCTAGGATCTTGTTCACGAGTTGAGTGAAAAAGATCATCTTCTCTCAGTGGTAAGTGAGAAGAGACACCCTTGCTTGAGGAGAAAGCTCAAGTGGATGACATGGCTAAAGTACTTCACTTCAAGAGTCTTTGCTTCTTTGCTTCCCTCAAGATACCTTAAGCTTTATAATGGAATCTTTTGACCCTGCTCCTCCAAATGCCATGCGTCTCCCCCATCGCCATTCCATTGAGAGATACCACCTTTACCAGCTGCCCACACTGGAACATGAGGATTAGTCTCTCTCACCACCACAACCATGCAGCAGCAAATCAGCTTGTGATTCTGTTCACCAATAGCTTATAAATCTCCCACGTCTTTCTATCCCCTAGTTCAAGCCATCCTCATTTTCACATGGGAAACTGAAGAAGCCTCTTCCCTAGCATTCTATCACCACCCTCTCTGCTCCCCAAAACATCTTCCACCTGTGCTGTCTTGCGTTAAACACACAAGTGACATCCTAGTTTCAAACCCTTTAGTGATTTTCCAGAGAACCTTAGACCAGTGTCCAGACTACTAGTTACTCCCTGGGTCTCTGTGGTATAGTCCTACCAAGCTTGGCAGACCCATCACTCCCCAGCCCCAATCCTTCTCTTGTAACTCCAAATCTCAGCACCAGCCATCATGTCACACTGGGCTTGGGCACAAGACTGTTCTTCCATTGGACACTTCCCCCAACGACCGACTGACCTGCTGTCTTTCACCCCAGTTGAGACATCTCTTCCTCCTCCCTGCACAGCCTTACATCAACACAAGTTAGGGCCCCTCCCACACGTTCCCCCAGACTCCCCAACTTCCACTTCAGTCTATTAACTTGTTTACAGAAGAGATTTATACATTTATTCTGTAAAGAGACAAATAGTAAATATTTCAGGCATTGTAGGCTTCATGGTCTCTGTTGCAATACATAGTAGTAGTTATAGTACCATCAATAGTATTTTGTAAGAACTAAGTAGCTTAGAGGCACACAGAAGGGAAATGTATGACAGGATATTTCTCAAGAAAACACTATTATTTGAAAGGAAAAAATTTTACGATCGATCATAGCTCACTGCAGCTTCGAACTTCTGAAACCAAGCGGTCCACCTGCCTCAGTCTCCCAAATAGCTGGGAATACAAGTGTGAGCCATCCAACAAGATTAGTTTTCTCATTTTCAATATAAACTTATTTTTCCCCTTTTTTAAGAGATATAAGGAACAAAGAAGGAGAAGGGAGAAGATGTTCTTTTCCAGTTGTTTGTTTTTAACGTATCAAAAAGTGGAATACAGGCATGCTAAAATAACTTAGGATTGCCCTTACCTGTCTGTGAGGCTGCAGGAGTCAATCTGAAGGTCTCTAAAACTCCCCAGCGTCCCCTGCTGTACTGAGATGGGATCCACAGTAATGTTGCCAATGGAGATAAGCCTCAGGCAGCCCTGAAACCCCCCCAGGAGGCTTCCACATCCAGAGCCAGAGCTGTTGTCTGGACAGCCTGAATATAGAGACAAACAGAAGAAAATCAATAGTTTTGACAACAATATTGCACAGTATTTGTCATGTGAAAGACTGCTGCCTCTGATTACTTACTGCCTTCATTTGGTGAGAATGCACAAACCACTTGGGAGGGTCACAGTACTCACAGGAGGGATGGCAGAGAGGTGACAAGGATGAGAGTTGTTGGCATTGGCAAAGTGTAAAGATAACAACTAGAGCCAGGCTTTTGAAAGATGACACCAAGGCAAGATGTAAAATCCTGCAAATGAGTTATTGCACATTTAATTTAAGCAAAGCAGCATAAGAAATCATTTATTTTATCTATAATACTCAGTGATTTATTACAGAAACAAAGATCTGAATAACACATGTACTTATTTATAAGTGGACCCTGAACATTTATCATAATACTATAATAAAGGGATTGACAGTAGTAGGACACTGCCAGGAGTGGGGGGTGGTATATAACATCAATAAGTGCATCCATACAAACATGAAAGAGGCACAGCATTTTAAATCATTAATATTGTGTTAATCTTCCCAAAATGTAAAGTACATTTTATGCGAAGCTAAAATAATGCAAAGCATCATTTTATTTATTCTTTCTCTCATAAAACTGTTTCATTTACATAATTTGAAGAATTTGCTTAACTTGGTAGATATATCTTAATTATTCATTTGTTTTTGCTTTGTACTTTTCAAAGCATTAAAATACTAAAAAGTTCTTATGTTGGTATATGTAGCCTTATTTTATATTACTTTATTTATTTTTTTAGAGACAGGGTCTCATTCTGTCACCCAGGCTGGAGTGCAGTAGTGAAATCATAGCTTACTGCAGCCTTGAACTCTTGGGCTCAAGTGATCCTCCTGCTTCAGCCTCCTGAGTAGCTAGGGCTATAGGCATGAGCCACCATGCCCATAATTTTTTTTGGTAGAGACAGTGCCTCACATTGTTTCCCAGGCAGATCTGAGAACTCCTGGGCTCAAGTGATCCTCCCACCTAGACATCCCAAAGTGCTGGAAATGCAGGTGTGAGCCACCATACCCAGCATTAATTATTTATAAGGTTCTTGTTTTTAATATCAAATTGAATAAGTAATTTTAAAGATGGGTAAAGATGTTACCCATTGCACTTGTGGGTTTTTCATTCATCTTTCTTTGCTTGTTGTCAAATCACTGGTGCACTTTCAAATGACAGGAAATAAAAATCCAGCTTCTTCTTTAATCTACAATGCATGCGTTCTACCTAGGAATTTACATAAAATGCACACTAGTTTATTTTTACTTTTCTTTCTGGGCTGAGGCATTAATGCTTTGTATTCCTAACAAGTATAATTCAAAAACCTGCAGCAGGTTTAAACCCATTGTTAAGCCCATTGAAACCTCATAAATTAATCTCAAAAAGGCTTTGACATTTCAAATTTAATGTTATGTCATAAAAAGCTTTACAGCTTTCTTTTATCATTTTCTTATTTTACATGACGATGCACAAATTTCAACTCGTAAAAGAATTTCTGAAGGGTTAGATATATTTGTAAGAAACTAGGTATATCTTTACAAGTGACTTATAGCACTCATTAACTAAGAACATTAAGATAAGGAATGGGAACATTATGTCAATGAATATTTTTGTGGAATCAGTGGTATTTCCTTTCTGCTTTATTTCCCTTTTCTCTAGATCACAGGTCTTAAACTGTTCTAAAATAAAATATAGTATCTAATTATTCCCATCAGAAACAAAACTAAACCAAATCCAGTAGTCATAAGGAAAATTTTCTTAATGTGGAGCCTTAAAGAAGGAAAAGGTCAAACCACTAAGTGTTTCACTTCTTCAGTTGTGAGACAGATATCAAGAGGGAAGGCTGGTCTTGAACTCCTGGCCTCAAGCAGTCCTCCTGCCTTGATTTTCCAAAGTGCTAGGAGTACAAGCAAGAGCCACCCAGCCTAGCTAATCTACATTTTTTTTAACCTCATTGGATGTTACAAACTGCTGTTATGTGCAACAGAGAACTTACGTCTTTGCTCATAAGGGCCAGTAGATCTGAAGGGTCAATTCCTAGAAATTGAATTGCTAGATCAAAGGATGTTTGTGTTTTAAATTTTGATAATGCACACCAAATTGTCTTCCATAGAGGCCACGACCATTTAAACTCTCACGACTTTTGAAAGGGCCTGTTTCCCCACACCCTTGGCAACACAGAGTGTTACCAAAGGTTCTGTTCTTTGCCAATCTGACAGGTGGTATTAATATACATTTCACTTACTGCATTTCACTGAATCTAAGATGTCACTGATTCCAAGATGCATCTTGATTTCAGAGATGTTTAAATGTAAAAATAAGTATTGCTATTATCCCTTTCGTGCTATAAAGTATCTGGTTTGAGTATCTTTTAAGTCATTAAAATACAGTATGTTGAGTGAGACTGAGCATCTTATTGTGAGTTTTAAAAGGCATTTGCATTTCCTTATCTGTTCGTGTCCTTTTCCTGTTTTTCTTGGAAGACAAGCAGTAGTGGTTAAGAATTTGGCATTCAAATCCCAGCTCTGTCACTTACAAGCTTATGACTCTGAACAATTTACTTAACCTTCCTGTGTCTTAGTTTCCTCATCTGCAAAATGGGGACAATAACAGTACCTACTTTGAGGATAGTTGTGAAGTTTAAATACATTACTATATGCAAAACACTATGTCCCTGGAATATAGTAAATGCTCAAAAATGTTTGCTATGATTATTATTTTAAAAAAAGAAGAAGAAGAAGAAAGGGATACCAAGATTCAAGACAAGCTCAAGTCAGAACAGTACTATTTGTCATGTAGAAGACTGCCCAAAAGCCCTAATGGTGAAATGACAGAGGTTCTTTCATCAACAACCTCGCTTGAGACAGAAAGTGTAAGTAAAAAGTGAATGCTTATTTCTAAACAATAAAACATATCCATTAATATAGTGGGAGTCAGCAAGGTTAAGTGCATCTGAGGATGACAAAGAAATTGTCATTTTATGTCACTGTACCAGAAATGGTACTGGGTGAGACTTTATGACAGAGTTATCAGAGGTTCTCTGGTCAACTAATATTTCACACAAGGTGGCTCTGGGATCTCTGAACAGAACTCAGTGCTCTTCACTCTGTGGTGCAGGTCTGCTATTGAGTAGTAAATAGATTCCATGACAGGAAAGTTAACATAGCTTGACTTTTAGTCACCCTCAATAGCAAGCACCAAACATTTGTGTATAATTCAGTACAGTGAAACTATTGGGAAAATGCTAGAAAAAAATGCTGTTTTGTAGGTAGACCCCTTTCACAATAAGAAAGCCACTCTCTGAGACTGTCAGGCCAAATATAACAGATAACATAATAGATGATTCCATGTGACCAGAGAACCCTGGCTCTGGGTGGGCTGTCATAATTATTGCTATCATCCCTCTCATGCTCTAAAGTGTCTTGCTTTGGGCAATAAATTTATAGTCCCCCTAGCTGTAATAGCAAGACACACACACATCTACTTTTATGGTGAAGAAGCACTGTGGTAAAATTTGATTGACTGTACATTAATAAAGATAATCAAAGATTTGTGTTTGAAACTGCATCAAGAGAAATATAAAGAGAATAACTGCTTATGGAGTGTCTTAGATCACGGGGTATCGATTTCCTTGAAGAATCAATATCATTAACTGGCTTTCACCTAGAAGACCCAAGAACACTTACTTTGTTAGTCCAAATATTGCTCCAGAGCATGGATTGAATAAAGTGAATTTCCTGGTCAACATCATACATATTCTGGCACTGATGGACACTAATTAAGATGATAATTAAATGCACAGTGACATTGACACAAGCTACCATGGATTACATAAAATAATCCTGACATTGGCATTTTCAGGGTGGACCTTCCATTCATGCTGAAGTTGAGCAGCCGTGCTTTACTCAGAGCTGGAAAACCCAGTGGACTGCAGGTCCTGGGACAAGGAGTCTTCATTTCTGCATTAAACTCTTGAACATAATAAATCTGTTGAGAACCAGAACTTCACATTCACTGGCCATGGTGCTGCCTCTCCTGGGTTTCCTGAATACAAATAATGCCCATCTCTTTGTTTAACATCAGTAAGCTACAATATTTTGGGTTTTGTTTACCTGCTTCTTTTTGCCTGCTGAGGGTATTACTTTAATTTTTTAAAACAGTGTATATTATTTTCCTAAGAAAAAAGATGGGGCTACATTAGTATAAAATAGAGTTGACTAAGTTAATCTGAATCAGTGGCTGAAATTATTCTGTGGCAATCAACTGGGTATTTACAGCTATGAATATAGAGATTCCTCTATATTTATACATTACTTAGGAATAAAATGCTGTGATTGAAAGTTCTCACACTATTTTTGCCACTAAGTGCCAATACGCAATTACAAAAGAATTACAAGAAAGCCCTAAGGAAGAAAGTCATTATACATCCTCCTGGGATGTTTAAACTCTGTAATTCCATTCATCTTAGTGATGCTATTTCTCATTGAAAACTATACTAACAGTAAAGTTTTCCTGCATATCAACACAATTTTATGAAAATCCATGAGGAATGACTATGCTTTTGCAATGCTTTGCCTCTGGGTCTTCAAAGTTCTTCCATAGATATTAGTGCAACCAAAGGCTGGGTCTATGTGCACAACTAAGATGACTACTGCACATTCTTATAAATTCATTCAACTTAAAACTGGTGCATGTCATGAAAACTACAGAGCTGTTGCTTCACTGAATTGACTACACACTTTAGAAAAGTTAGTCTGTGCATATAAGAAAATTTTTTAAAACCACTGGCAAGATGATTCTTAGCAGTTATAACATTTTTTAATAACAGCAAAACAATGGGCACAATCAAAATGTCTATCAAAAGTAAAATGGGACAGTATTCACAGGAAAGTAAAATATGTTATAATATACATTGAAAATGGAAAGGACATAACATGGATCTAATATACCCAATGAACACCCATTTTAACATTGCCTAAATCTCATGTTTTTCTAGCAGTTCACTTAACTTATCCTCAAATCACCAGCCAGGGACAAAACTGGTTTCTCAGAGGTAGCTTTTGATAGTTGTTTCACAACCTCCTCCCCAGTTTGTTACTAACTAGCTTTTCTATTTCAAATATTTGCCTCCACCCATAAGACCCAGGTTAACCTAATCAGCCCTTCGTGACCTACATGACAAACAAACCCCACCAACATGGCAGCAATCATGTGACTGATCCACCCATCTGCCTGCCCATCACCTGATGTCAGTACCTGTGCTTATCTGTCACTTCATAATGGCGTGGAGCAGAGCACCACCTACCCACCTTAACAACCTGCCCCCATCAAAAGGAATGTTTAAAGGTATTCAACCTCAGCAGCCAGTCGCCATTGCCCTACTAGACTCTGGTGTGACCATGTGCTCTTTGAGCTATGGCCTTCGCTATGTTTCCTGGCTTTGGCCCCCTCTCCTCCCTTGGAGAGGCGAATCTCTCTCTCTCTCTCTCATTTACTTTCTAAATAAACTATATTTTCTAATCTAAATTCTGTGCAATTCTTTGCATCTTTATCGTGGCAATGGATTGCACACCAAGACACCCACACCCCCAGTGGGCTTGACCTAACATTCTGTAGGTCCTGTTGGGAGTGTGGCCTAACAAAAACCATGCTGCAGTGAAAATTAATTAACTTTATTCATATTCACATGGCTGACTCTTAAAATCTAATGTAGAACAAAAACGAAAAAGTCATGGAAAAATGCATACAGTGTTATCTTATTTATGAACTTAAAAACAAGACAACAGTGAGACTCCGACTCAGAAAAAAAAATGCAACACAAACTACATGTTATTTAAAGTTACCTACATGGGTGTTAAATTTATTTTAAAAAACAATGGAAAGATAAAGATTAGCACACACACAAAAAAAATGAAGACCTGAGGGACTGAGAGTGAAGAAGCTTCAAAAGTATTGCAAACATTGACTTATGTAGACTGGAGATTGGGAGGAGCCCATATATATTCTCTTAAGAAGCATCCATAGTGTTTTAAATAATATCTATTTCACTGTAAGAACTGATTCATATCACATCAGCATGTAAATATTTATGGAAAGTCCCTATCTTATGTCGCTGTGCATTGTACATTCTGAACATGCAGATTGTTAAAATATGAAAGATGATTCTGTGATCTGCAAAGTGTTTTTCTGCAGTGTATTTCATTTTGTATCATTAAACAACATAGGAAGGATTTTTCTTCCTATCCCTTTTAGTGCTTCAACATATTTTACCTTTCAAATTATAGCTCTTGGATAAACACTCTATTTAGTTTGAAGGAATTTGTTCCTTTGCAGATCTATAAAGTCCATCATAAGTAGCAAAGTTTTAAAAGCTTCTGGGTCAGAAATGCACCATATTTAGCAAAAAAAGAAAGCAAGCAAGTAGATCTTTTAAGGTTGTTGGCCTATTTTACCTTTCAGAGGACTTGAAAGATTAAACAACCTCATTCAAGATTTGTTTACTTGCTGTTGATTCTTAGAGAGGATTTTATACTTTCTTGTTGGCCTAGCAAGCTATCTACATCTTATTTTGGAAAGAACAATCAACAAAATGCAAAACAGGAATATCAAGAAGGGCTTCAAGCCAAGATATTATTAACAGTGGTGAGAGACATTTCATTTGAATGCCCCGGGGTTGAGGATTTGTGGCCCTTGGAGGTTCCCACTCCCTGGCTGAAGAGATATAGGATGGACTCAATCAAAGAGCCAATGAACAGGCAAATGCTCTGGCTTGGCAAAAATGCCTTGCTAAGCAATGAGTAGAAATATTCATAGAAAAATTAATCACTTGCTCTGTTGTTTATAATAGTGCCCTTCTGTATAGGTCATGGGAATAGACTATTTTTCAAACTTTAAGGTCCTACAGACTACCTGGAGATCTTAGTAAAATTAAGATTCTGGTTCAGGAGGTCAGAGGTAGTGAGTGTGCATTTCTAATAAACTGCCAGCTGCTGGTTCATGGATCACACTTTGAATAGCCAGGTTCCAGGCAGAGAAGGAGCCAGCAGACAGAATAAGAAAAACGCCCATATGCAGCAATAACATTAGCAAAGACAATCTAAAGAAAAGGTTGTAAGGATGACTTGGCATTAGGAAAATTCCCTAGCAAACATATAAAGGTAAGAAACAGACAATGACCTTCAGCATCATATGCATCCTGCATTCACCTAGAGAGCACTAAAAAAAAAAAAACTGATGCCCAGGCCTCAGACCCAGTTAAAACAGAATCTCTAGTGACGGAGTGTCAGGGCATCAATATGTTTGAAGATTTCCAAGTGACTGCAATTTGCAGGCTTGGTCAAGAACAAGCTCTATGGAGGGTGCGCTATTTAAAACCAATCTCATTACATGCACATTCAAATAAGGTCAATTAGGAGACTTGCATGGTAAGCCATAATTCTTCATCTTTGCCCACTCAACACTCCCAATGGACTATAATTGAAAAAGAAAAGCCATTTTTAGTGTTGATTTTCACTTAAAAATCTCAATTGCCATATAATGAAGGAGATAAAAAGATGAAGGTTTGATTACAACACAGCCTATTCCTTTCACTTACCCCCCAAATAATAGGTGTCTCCAGAATCGATCTGCCCATGCTGGGAATAAGCAGCTGAGGCTACTTCACCATCCACCTTCACACTCAGGTGATGCCTCTTAGCAGACAAGTACACGGAGTGCCACTGTCCATCACCTAAGCCATCACCTGGTAGACAAAACAGGGTTAAAAGGGATTCCTATGAGCTCTAGAGATGTCTATAAGCAGCGGAAGGGCTTGACAACAGTGGAGGCAGATTCTTGCCTGCCAAAGACCATCAGGAATTCACTTGAAGTCCACCCAGGTCACTGGCTGGGACAAAGGAGCATGCACCCCAAGGATGGGGCGTCTCACAAGGGGAACTTAGAAAAGATCTGGGCTGGTGCTGGGTCATTCTAAAAGGACAATTAGATGGTTTAGCATCCTGGTAATTTTTATTTATAAGAGAAAGGTTTTCCCCACAGTTGTCGGAAGAGGGGCTTTCTCAGTTCATGTCGTGGTTTCAGAGTGCCCTTATCTTTGGTTCACCAGTTATGAACTGACCAATCTGGTTCTTCTTTATGCTCTCATGAAAACTATAATGTTCAGTTGTGAATATTAAGGCCTACATGTCCACTGCTAGAGCAGCTCTTTTCACTTTCTCATCACTCAATTAAGTCAGGTAAGTACACATAGGAAAAAAAAATCAGAATGAAAGGAGTAAAAAGAAAAGAGCAAATAGTCCAAACCATTTTAGATGGGAAAGCAGAAAGTAAAGTGTTATTTCCTTCCATTCTGTCCATTGATTCTATTCTATAGAATAAAATTTCCACAACTGACCAAACCTGCAATAACAAAATATTTCACACAGGGTTTACTTCAGTATCTAGCTAATTAATATTTGGGGATGTTGAGAAGCACAGATGTTTTCAAAAATTCTAAGTTATAAAAGCAAAGTGTTTTCTTCTTACATTTGAATTGTTGCCATTCTTTATAATAATCTTAGTAAACTATTTAGAAGAAAATCTTTAAAATAACAATTTAGGCATTAATAAAACAAATTCACAGAACAAAATGTAATGCTAAAAAAGCATTACATTAAAATATGTGTGTGCACATGCACATGTATACATACAAAAACTTTGTATAAACATGAACAAATCTGGCAGGAAATGTTGTTAAATGTTGTTAATATTTAGAGAGAGACATGTGTTCCCATTGTGGAAAAACAAGAGGCCTAATGAGGCCAGCATCAATTAAGTAAATTTGATAAATTATACTGAGGGAAGGGACCTCATGACAAAAATCTACAAGGAAACTTATGGATAACAGCAAGAAGCTGCAAAGGTTGGATGGCCAGCTGTAAAACATTTGCTGTTGGTTCCGCAGCCAACAAAGAAAATCACTAACAACTCAAGGAGTGATTTTCAACAACAAAGCAGTCAACTATTGCTGTTAACTAACCCTATCTTAAATAACAAAATACCACATCATTCAATCACTTCACAAATTTCTAAACATTTCCTTTTGCAGACCACCCTCAAAGACTGTTCCTCCTGGCCTACACTGGACCCCTCTTATAATAACACCCCTCTAATTCATGTCTCTTTGCAGCGGACAGTAGGCACTCTCACTGCTGTTCTGCCTATTGTGTCCTTCACAAAGTATCTCCCCTTTAATAAATCTACCTTTCTTAATTCATAACTATCTTGGTGAACACTTTCACCACCCTGTGACTCAGGCCATATCCAGCCACCCTGCCATGCATGGCATTCATTATGTGTCATTTTTACATTTTCTATATTTCTTTAGTTTGCTACAGTGTATTCAGCTATTTCTATATTATGTTTTTTAAAAAATACTAACATTACTACCTCCTAAAGTAGTGGCTGTCTTTTGAATCCATGAGATAAAAACCGATTTCTACTTAAAGTGATGAAGTGGGCAATGTTGCATGTGGTTGAATCGCTGACCAGCTACCAACTAAGCAAGATACCGGCATCTCCTAGACACTTACTGACCAGGTTTTATTGAATGAAAATCTAACACTGTATTACACAAGAAATAAATAAATGACTAGGAGGTATCCCAATGCTGTGACCAAAGCAATTCTTATTAGTTGGTTCTACTGATTATTTTGTGGGAGCAAACAATCTCCAAGTTTCAGAGAATAACAAACTAGGGTTTGCTTCTCTCTCTGGTTCTATACTCACAGGGGATCTTTCCAACTCTGCCTTAAGGGTTTTATTCATGCAGGACTGAGGCTAAATGCATGGCCCCCATCGTATGGGTGAGAGAAAAGAGCACTTAACAGAATCTGGCTATGGTTCTTAAAGCTTCTACTGAGATGTGGCACATGTCACTTCCACTCACATTCCATGGACCAAAATGTGTCCTCGGTCAAGCCTGGCATTGATGGGCAAGGGGATGCATTCTTCCACAGAGTCACTGGAACTCTCACAGCAGAGGGCAGAGGTGCAGATTTCTCTTAAAGGGGGTAGTGAATAACGGGAAACTTTAGAAACTTCCTTAATCAAAAGAGGAGGGTCATAAAGAAAAAAATGTATTCACTTAAAAATCACAAAATGATGATTACTTAATTTTGTGGATGTCATACTTATCATGCTAATAAGTCTGCCTGCCTCCAGTCCAATGCCTTAGGGAATGTTCCACTGAAAGTAGCGAATACATCTGACAAATAATAAAGGTCCAGAATGTCTACAGCCTTACAAAGTTAGAAGTCAACCTGCAGAAATTAGAAGTTAGTATTTTATAGCCCAGTGGAGATGTGAGCCCCAAGAAAATAGTCTTACTTCCTACAGAAAGTTGACCAGTATTGCATATAATTAAATAGCAGATTTTTATATTCCTTGTCCAATTAACCATATAAATCTGTGTCCTTCAAATGACCTTCAAAGCAACTTTTTCCTATCTGCTGGTTCTCTCAGCAGTGACTTTGAAAAGGACTCATAATCCACTAGTCTGGGAATAAGTTTCTAACATGGCCCAAAAAGCCATAGATCCTGTTCTAAAAACAGCTACAGCTTTATTTTTCTCAGATTGTTAAATATTAGCTCTGATGGTTCCCAGCACTCACCTTTAGGGAGAAAGTAATTTTAAAGTCACTGCGGTTTCTATAGTTCTTTGCACCGTATACATGTTTAATACAAGAAAAATGCTACACTCTCACTTTTGGTTTTACATTTATGAAGCCAAAAAAGTTTTCAGACACAACATTCATTCATGAAAGATAACGAAAAAAGTTGAAAGCAAAAATATGGAGAATTTAGGTCAGATACTTAAACATGTTTTATGAAGCTGACCCTGAAATAGAATTCTGAAAGAAGTTCTGTAATCCTACAACTAACAAAATGAACCAAAAATAAAAAATAAATTCTAGATGCCTCCCCATTTCCCAATCCTGTCTTTTACTTAGTGTTTTTGCTTAAAGTCATATAGTAAAAGATTTTCTATCAGTCTTATTTCCCATTCATTTCAAATGTATGCCTCCTTTAAAAGATGCTACAACAAGAAACTAATATGAGAAATTAACCTTTGCTTTTCTTCAGAAAAAATAGCATATATTGCACTGTAAAAGCTTAAAAAATTGGCTTAACAAAACATTTGTGTAATGTTTCAGTGCCAGCTTACAGAAAAGTTCAACTAATATATGTGGGTATTAGGGGGCAATACATATGTGCCACATGAAACAACAAGAAAAAACTATATCTTTTAGTTAATATTGCATATGGATTATAAACCAAGATTCAGGCAGTTCAATGAGTCTGAATTAATACTATCAGTTCAGTGCATTTGCATCAATCCACATAAAAAAACCTCAGTGTGCCTATAATCAGAATTTTTATATTTATAAAAAGAAAGAGAAAATTAAATTTCACTCCCAACTTTTCAGACCCATAGGCAATATATTTCTTCCACAATCAACATTCATGAAGTGACAGGTCCTAGTTCTCTTTGGTTTTAAAATTTTATCAGTAACCATATGCAAAATAATCCTGAAGTTCAAAGATAACGTGACTCTAGAAATAAAAGGGTCCTTCTTGGAAGTCTAAAGCAGAACTTCCACTCACAGTTATAAGAAGTCTTATCCAAATAAAGTCACCTTCAAAGAAAGCAGTAGCTCTGAGAGAAGAGGGAATAATATCACTCAGGCTATTTTGAAAAACAATCAGTATAGAGGTTCTAAAAGCAGTTCAAAGAAATCTATTTTCTCAAGACTACCTAGGATTAGGCTAATGTCTTCTAGTATTTCAGGTTTATTTTTGGTTATTAACCATCTACTTACATATGAGTTATGTTTTTACCTTTTTAACAATTATGCTTTGATGTAGCTAAATTCTGCTACACTAACTCACACATGAACAACCTAGTGTTACCTACTTAAAAAGAAAAGGGAATCCAGTTCCTTCTAGTAGTATTATAAACATCTTATTGATTAAATTACTAATTTATTCTAAAGATGACTAATTCTAGGTTTATGTGTAAGGATGATATAATCATGCTAAATGCATATGTATTATCTTAGAGGACACATTTGTTACCTGCTGTGATGTCCCTCGCTGGATGTCCAGGCTGGGAGAGGCTCAGCTTGAGTTTTCCATCATTAAGAATAAGAACAAGAGCCCCTGAACCATATTGAAACTGATTGATCAGCAACAACCCTGCTCTGTTCCACGTTCGAAATTGGAAAGTGACAATCACTTTGTCCTGTCCAGAGGTGCCCGGCAGAGCCAAGTAACTCCTGGAGCTCAGAAAAGTCACAGGAACAATTTGAGAGTGTGAACAGGAGAAGGACACATTTCCCTGTAAATACAACACAGGAGGATATTAAGAAGGTGCAGGAGTGATGCGTCCATTGCATTAACAGATTCCCAAAACTTACAGAGTTTCTTATCAACCTCCCAACACAAAAGGATTTTTAAAATTAGGCTTCCCCAATGAACTTAAATCTATGACATTTACCTTATAAGTCCCTCAGCTGAAGCACTGTGATAGCTGTGCAAACCTATTTCTGAGTCTGAATCTTAGGAAAATTTCCATCTTCTCAGTTTCAGAAAAGAAATCCCAAGACAATTCTTTCCCAGACCCTGTGCCAGGCAGGTATACAACAGATAAGCCAGATATCTTCCTTTGAGGTGTCTAGGTGTCCTTATTCAAGGTGAACACCAGCATAAATGGTCGCCTATTCCAAGAACTATCCCTTATCTGCCTTGGTTATATACATGTGATCATGAGTTTGTCATGAAGATGATAGATACATCTTACTCAGGTAGGAAGTGTATTTCTTCATGTCTCAAGAAAAGGCTGGTGTCAAGGCTGGCTTTCCCAAGAGGAAGCCTGGCACCCTCTCAGAAACATCAGAACCATGGGCCATTTGACCCAGAGTGGTCAGCAAGTCTAAGACCTGACCTCCCGCCTTGGATTTTTTTTGCTTTTTTTTTTTTTTTTGAGTTGGAGTCTCACTCCATTGCCCAGGCTGGAGTGCTGTGGCATGCTCACGGCCACCCCAGTGTTGACCTGCTGGGCTCAGGCGATCCTTCCTCCTCAGCCTTCCAAGTAGCTGGAACTGCAGGCATGCGCTACCATATCCAGCTAACTTTTTATTTATTGTAGAGAGGAGGGTCTCGCCTAGTTGCCCGGGTTGGTCTCGAACCATTGTGGGCTCATGCAATCCACTTGCCACCAAGACAAGTCTTTTGCTCATTTTTTAATAGGGCTGTTTGTTTTCTTTCCTTTTGGCATGTTTGGGTTCAATGTAGATCCTAGATGTTAGGCCTTTGTCAGATATATAGTTGGTAAATATTTTTTCCCCTTCTGTGGGCTGTCTCCTTGCTCTTTTGATGGCTTCTTTTGAGAATAAACACTTCTCAAAAAAGGACATACAAGTAGCCAACAGATACATGAAAAAATGCTCAGTCTCACAAATCATCAGAGAAACACAAATTAAAACCACACTGAAATACCACCGTTTAACTCCAGTCAGGATGGCCATCATCAATAACTCAAAAAACAACAGATGCTGGAGAGGATGTGGGAAAAAGAGAACACTTCTACACTGTTGGTGGGGGTGTAAATTAGTACAATCCCTGTAGAAAACAGTGTGGCAATTTCTTAAATATCAACCTTCCATATGACCCAGCAATCCTCCTTCTGGGAATATATCCAGAAGAACTCAGATCATTCTACAAAGAAGACACCTGCATATGCATGTTTAGTGCAGCACTATTCACAATAGCAAAAACATGAAACCAATCATGCTGTCCATCAAAAGTGGACTAGATTTTTTTTTTAATGTGGTACATATACACAGTGGACTATTAGGCAGCCAAAAAGGACAATGTTATAGACTTTGCAGCGACTTGGATGAATTTAGAGTCTATCGTATTCAGTGATCTATCACAAAAACAAAGAACTGAGTGCCACGTGTTCTCACTCATAAGTGGACTCTGAACATTTGTCATAATACTACAAGAAAGGGATTGGGAGTATAGGACACTGCCAGGGTGGGGAATGCACACAACAATAAGGGTACCTGATCCCAAACCAAGTGAAGTGAGGACCAGTGGGAAGCCAAAACTTCATCTGTACGATGACCACTTAGGTACCTAATGCTGAATTGTTCTCTACATCTTTAAAATAAATTTTTAAAAAATTTGCTGTAAATCCATGAGACTATATATAGATACAGTTGAGTTTTACAGACATTCCAAAGTAAGACTAAATACTCCACAGCTACAACGAAATATACAGACATATTGAGCATATAAAAATAAAAACATTTATATATTTAACACATCATAAATTATTTAACATACAATTAAGAAAATGAATCATGAATGATAGGGTTATCTATTGGACATAGGCTATCTTTGTAAATTGATATGAAAATGTCATAAAACCAAAAATTTTACAAAAGCAGGCAATAAATAAACAATGATCAGAAATGCAAGTCCAAATGAACAAAAAGCATGTAAAAAGATTATTCAATTTACCAGTTGTCAAGTAAACAAAAGTGAGAATGAGATATCGTTTTACTCTATTGGCATACAAAGTCTAAAAGATGTTTAGAACACGTGACTAGCTGGAATGCGATGGAACAACACTTGTTGCTGGTGAAAACTGTAGTGGTACAGTCTTTTGGAAAACAATCCAACAACATTTATTAAAATGTAAAACTCTATAAATCTTTCGGCCAAAAAAGTTCTAATCCTGGAACTTTATCCCATACAAATAAAAGCCCTGTATACCTGAACACATGTGCAATTGTTTGCTTGGAGTGGTAAAAAGGTAGAAATATGTAAAGCAAATGCCTTCAGTAGGAAAATGACTAAATAAATAGCGGTACTCTTTCATGATGAATGTTACAAAGTCAATATAAAATAAGGTTACACCTGATAACACAAAAAATTTCCAGAAGGTACTGCTGAGTCAAAATCAAGATGCAAAAAAACCCTTTATAATGCAATTCTATTTGTGTGAACAATGCCAAATATAGATAGATAAATATGTATGTAAATATGAGTCTATAGTTCTATACAGGATTAGATTATGATGAACCCAACAGGGAAGGACATGTTAGCTTAGTCACATGATGACTTGGAAGAGAATGCACTGATACAGGAAGAAGGGACAAAACAAGGAAAAGACAACCAATCAAAAAGAAAGAAACAGTGGCTCATGCCTATAAGCCCACACTTTGGGAGGCCAAGGTGAGAGGACTACTTGAGCCCACGGGTTCGAGACCAGCCTGGACAACTTGGTGAAACTTCGTCTCTACAATAAATAAAAAAAAATTAGTCAGACATAGTGGCACATGCCTGTACTTCCAGCTACTTGGAAGGCTGAGACGGAAGGATTTCCTGAGCCCAGCAGGTCGAGGCTGCAGTGTCTGGGAGCATGCCACTGCATTCTAGCCTGGGTGACAGAGTGAAACTCCAACTCGGAAAAAAAAAAAAAGAAAGAAAGAAACTTGGAAGTGACCTCAGAATGGCAGTACAGGAGGTCCTGGCCTTCCCTCCCCTCACGGTCCCATAGATTCAATAACACACAGACCACTTCCCTTTGGAGAAATCCAGAACCAGAACCAGCTGAGTGACTCCTGTACCCAGGCAAGTATGAAACCAGCCACAATGAAGCCTACAGGAAAATCCAAGAAACTCTCTCAACATAATCCCCCTTCCCGGTCCATATGATCAGCAGGAAACCTCTAGCTCCCAGTTTCTCCCTGGGGAGGGAAGAAAAGGACTGAACTGTAAGTCTAATGTGCTGACTTCCTAATGCTGCCCAAGGGGCTGGTACATGTATTACCTGAATCTGAGCACTGACAGGAAAGTACCCTAGGTTGGGAGCTACTGATAACAAAAACAGCAATTTAGACTAGCACACGAGACTCCCCCGAAGTCCCTCTCAGTAAGCGGGTGAAAAATCCTAAATTCCAGTTTCTCCTTGTGGTGGGAAAGAGATGGCCCATATGTCCAATATTCCAAATTTCCCAGGGACTGCCTGAGGATATGGCTTCTGCCACACCTGTCTTGGAGCACAGATGGGAGTCAGCATTCTACAGATGCCTCAGAGCTACTGAGAACAAAGATGGCAGTTTGGACTAGGCAGAAAGCACTTGCCATGGTCTCTCCCCTTAGTTCAGCAGAAAGCGAGTGGGTGAAATTTCCCAAATTCCTGTTCCTGGTGAAAAAGAGTAGGACTGTGTGTCCAATGATTCAAGTTTCCCTCTCTCAGAGCCTTCATGGGACCTGGCATACTTTAGATATCTGTGTGCCACAGGAAAAAAAAGTGACAGTTTGGACTGTCCTACAGGCACTCACTGCCACCCCTCTGTATTGCTCAGCACAGACCAAAAAAACCACCAAATCCCAGTTTCTCTCTGGTGAAAGAAACGAACTGGATTGTGTGTCCAATGTTCCAATATTTTGGGAAGCTGCTCAAAAGGCCTGGATTTGTTCTCACCAGTCTTGGAGCACTGATGGGACCCAGCATACTCTGGAAGCATAAATGCTACTGAGTCCAAAGGCAAAGGTTTGGACCAGTAGCAATCACCTGCTAGAACCCCTCCCCTGGCTCAGCATATGATAGGCTTAACTCCCAGACCTTGGCTTTATCCCTAGGGGGAAAGAGAGAAGACAGAATCTTATGACCAACATTCAGATTTTTCATGTGATTACCCAAGGGACTGGTGCCAGTCTCACTAGTCTCAGAGCATGATGGGTAATCTCAATGCCTGAGTACCTCTGAGAACATAAGAAGATCTCTGGTATACTGCTATACCAGCAGACCCACAGCACAGCAGACTGACACCAGAGGGAGTAAGAGATAATGAACTCATTAAAAATAAATAAATAAAAGGAAAGTTCCTCTCATTAAGAATTTACACAAGTAAGTCCAGAGAAGATGCATACACAGAAAAGGTTTGAGGGATCCCCAGAATCCAGCAAGACTGCCTGGTGTGGGTCTTCTTTGTATGAGGCCTGCCACTGAAGACTGGGAAAGATGGTTGTTTTTCCTAATGTGCAATAACAACACTAAGAGTCAAAAACAAAACAAAACAACAAGATAAAGCTTTAGAAAACAATCTTAATGAAGTGAAAAATACCAATTACCCCTGACAGAGTATTCAAAATAACCATTACAAAGATGCTCAGTGAAAACACTGAGGAAGATCCCAAGAGGAAACTGTGTGTGTACATAACATATGTGTGTGTATGTGTAATACATATATGCATATATGTGAACCATATATATAACCTATATATAACCAAATACACACACACACACACACACACACACACACACATCATATGAACCAAATAGAAATCTTGATACTAGAAGAGTTCAGGCTAGATCAGAAAAACAAACTAGATGAAACAGAAGAAAGAATCAGAAAACTCCAAGACAGGTCATTTGAAATGAGGCAGTCTGGAGGAGTGGTCGGGAAGATGGTGGCTGAGCCAGTCGGACCATGCGAGTTCCAGTATGAGTGAGTGAGTGTATGGAAAATTTTGTGTACATGCTGATGAGTGAGTGGGTATGTGAGTGACTGACTGAGTGAGGGCTAGGGAGCTAGTGGCCAGGGCTCTCCTGGTGTAGTGGCTGGTGCCGCAGCTGCTGGGCTTAGACCCTAGCAATTCGCAGGACGCAGAAGCCGAGTGTCATTTTTTTAAAATCAACAAAACCCTTCCTGAGAAGAAGATACGAGGAGAGACTGACTAAGTGGGGGCTCTTGAGCAAGTGGCCAGGGCCTTGTTGCAACAGCTGGTGCTTCAGCTTCTCTCTTGGTCCCTGGCTATTCCAGGTCACAGAAGCCAAGTGCCATTCCTTTTTGTAAAACTGACAAAAGTTTTCCTGTAAAGAAGCAGTGGGGAGAGATTACCACTCCAGGCTCTGTCTTACCACTGCAGCAGGAAAGACTACCAGCTCCAGGCTTTGTCTCACCACTTCAGTGCCTGGCAGGGCACTGACAGCAGGGGCTGCAGAGAGAGTCGAGAGGCAGAGTTCCACAGAAGAAGACAAGAGAGGCACTCCACCACCATCTTGAAGCAGGGCAGGAAAGTGCTCCAACTTACTCACCATGGAGCAACAGACCCAAACTCTGTGATTGGCAGATCAACTACTCAGGAATTGATTATGACCCAGAGGGAATATCCTGAAAGTACAAATTTCAGAGGGACCTTGCAAGTGCTGAGTCCTAGGTGCCCCACGCCCTACTCTGATCTAGCTGCGGACAAATGGTATG
Source organism: Cephalopachus bancanus (assembly GCA_027257055.1). Taxonomy (NCBI): domain Eukaryota; kingdom Metazoa; phylum Chordata; class Mammalia; order Primates; family Tarsiidae; genus Cephalopachus; species Cephalopachus bancanus. Next base: position 61,099 of record JAPVLO010001470.1, on the reverse strand, counting down.
GCCAGAAAAGGATGAGGAAGGACTCCAAAAAGATCAGTGGTGAATCCAGGGATGACCCCAACCCTCTCCTCCTCAGCAATCCTCTGAATATTAGACCCACACAGCTAGGCCACAACTGAGAGGGACAAACCCAGTCAGATCTTGGATGTCAGTCCCAATAGGAGAACTTCATTCCAGGATAGGCCTGGCTAGGGCAATCCTCATGAGTACATACCTGGGGAAGAGACAATCCCAAACCTCCCCAACAGAAGAGATCTCCCTGACCATATGAGAGTGGGAGGGGAGGAATCGAGCCCCAACCACCTCCACTGTCCCTCCTCCTTCCCTACTCCAGACTCTTTGGAGAGACTGAAAGAGGTGGCTCTACAGGAGAGACCAGATTAGAGGAACAATTGCAGGGCCTGACACAAGAGGGCAGGTTTTTAAAAAAATTTTTTTAATTTTAAAATTTTTTTGCCTGTTTGTTAGTTGATCTATTTAAAAAATATTTTTCCTTTGTGTATGAATGTGTATGTGAGGGTTTGATCTGCATGCCCCCAATTTCTTTTCTTTTTCTGTTTCTTTCTTCTTTTGTTTGTTGTTTTCTGTTTATGTGTGTATGTGAATGATTGAGTGTTCATCTTTCAGTTTTCTTTTTGGTGGTTTGTTTTTGCTCTTTTGTTATTCTGTTTATTTTTATTTTTTATAGTTTAAGGTGTGTGTCAATATATGTGTGAGGGTTCGATCAGAATTCCTTTTTTTTTCCCCAAGTCTTTCTGTTTTTCTTCTCCCATTCACTTTGTACTAGGCAAGTGTGCATATGTTCAGTTTTTTTATTTTGTTGTTGTTGTTGCTGTTATATTTGTGTTTTGTTTCACTTTGTTGTTATTCCAGTTTCTTTTGGGCGATGTGTGTATGTCTGTGTGTGTGTGTTCAATTGCTTTTTGCAATGGTTTCTGCTTTGCACCATCATACAGAGTGATGGTGGGGAGTGGGTCTCAGGGAACACATACCACAGTAAGTGAACACTGTAATTTGTAAGTAGTTTCTGAATCCTAGAACCCCAGTCTCTACTTTATTCAACTTCCAAAAACTACAAGAGACAGCAAAACTTCCCATCCACTTTCCTAAATAGAACAAATCCCAGAGCATGGTTCAGGGAAGAATAAAGGGCTGAGCAAACATCAGAAGGGAAAACATCTCCCACTGACACTGAATAACAGAACTAAAGAGAAAAACAAGAGATCTGTCATGAATAAGGAAAAACCAAAGGAAGACCACAGGCAATTTCAAGTGTACCAAAGAGAAAACTCCTGAAAAATTAGACCTTGGTGCCCAAGCAATGGAAGTCACCAACGACTGGCCCCAGAATATGACAGAAACTAGGGAATGGATGGAAAGAGTGAAATGAACCAGCCTGAAGAACAAAAAGAAAATAAAGAATGAATGAGAATAATAATGAAAGCTTTAAAGATTTATGGGACATCTTTAAGCATACCAAATATGCATTATGTCAGACCAAGAAGGAGATGACAAAGAGAAAGGGCTAGGAAACTTGTTCAAAGAAATAAGGGGCTAAAACTTCCTAAACTGGAAGGAAGTGTATATCCCGATTCAGGAAGATGAAGCCAAACAAGATGAAGTCAAAGAAATCCACATCAAGAGACATTATAAACAAACTGTCAAAAGTCAAACACAAGGAGAAAACTTCAAAAGTAGCAAGAGAAAAGCAACTCATTACACGACATCCTCCACAAAACAATCAACCAGCAGAAACTTTCCAAGCAAAAGGGAGTAAGACGATATTTTCAAAATGTTGAAAAGGAAAAATTTCCAATCAAGAACATAATACCTGGCAAAGCTGCCCTTCAAACATGAAGGAGAGATAAATATTTTCCTAAATATGCAAAGCTGAGGCACTACTTTATCTGCCTTTCAAAAAATGTTAAAAAGAAGCTTTCAAGTTGAAAAAAAAGCCAGTAACACCATGAAAGCATATAAAAGTATAAAACTTGCTTTTAAAGTAAGCCTATAGACAAATATGAAATAATGTAATACTATACGAGTAGCATGGAAATCACTTTTAAGTCTACCACAAAAATTAAAAACCAAAGTATTAAAAACAACTATATAAAAATATGTTCACAAACACAGAATTAAAGATGTAAACTATGACATTAATAATATAAAGCGACTGGGCACGGTGGCTCAGCCTGTAATCCCAGCACTTTTGGAAGGCCGAGGCAAGAGGATTGCCTGATCCCAGGGGTTTGAAACCAGCCTGGGCAACTTGGTGAGACCACATCTCTACAATAAGTCACAAAAAACAGCCAGGTGTGGTGGCATGCATCTGGAGTTCCAGCTGCTTGGAAGGCTGAGGCAGAAGAATCACCTAAGCTGAGCATGCCACTGCACTCCAGTCTGGGTGACAAGAGTGAGAGTCCAACTCAAAATAATAATAATATAAAGCATGTTGGGGGAATTAAAAGTGCAAGCTTTTTAAATGGGATTTCAGTTTTTATTAAATTAAAGTAGACTGTTATAATTGTATGATATTTTAGGTAAGTCCTATGATAATCACAAAAAGAATACCTATATAAGATACACAAAAGAAAAAGAAATCAAAGTATATCACTATAAAAAAATCAAAGAAATACAAAAGAAGTCAGCAAATAAGAAAAAGAGAGACAAAAGAGCTACAAGACACACAGAAAACAATTAACAAAATGGCAAAAGTAAATCTTTCTTTGGTATAATAAAAAATAAATATTTGATATTTGTCCCTGGCTCCTGGTATACAGTTCCTCTAATCCTCAGAATCTCTAAGGAAATAAGAGTATCTTTTGTATTTTAATGAGATGACTAGTGGCTGGGGCTGCCTAGAAAACTTCAAGATGTGAGGTTGTTTTCAGAAAGACCAAGGTATCATCAGAGTGCTGGAACATTCAGCCTCACTCCCTGATGTCTGACAATGCAAGAAGAGATGGAGGTCAAGTTCAATCAACAATCACCAATGGTTTAATCGATCATGTCATGTAAAGAAACACCCATGAAATCCTCTAATTAGCAGGTTTCAGGAAACATGCATGTTGGTGAACACATCCATGTGTCATGAGTATGGTATGCACATGGTTACCCAAACCATGGTAATAGAAGCTCCTGTGCTCAGGACATTTCTAGACCATTTCCTATGTATTTCTTCATCTGGCTGTTCATTATTACCCTTTAAAATAGACCAGTATTAGTAAGTAAAGTGTTTTCCAAAGTTTTGTGAACCACTGTGACAAATTATTGAACCTGAAGTGGGGCACACCGTGAACCCTTCAACTCAGACACAAGTGTGGGTAACCTGGAGACTAAGAACTTGTAAATGACTTGCACTTGAAGGGAGGGAGTCTTGTGGAACTGAGCCCTTTAAATTGTGGAGTCTGACATTAATTCTGAGTAGTTGATGCCAGAATTGCCTTGAATTATAAGACATGCAGTTGGTGTCCAGAAAGTTGAAGAACTGGTATTGAAAAAGACACCACATATTTGGTGTTACAAGTGTGTGAACAAAAACAGTTCACGTTCTGTATCAATAATTACTTCAAAGTGAATAGATTAAACTTCTTAACCAAAAGACATAGAGAATGAGTTTTAGAAATAGAGAATGAATGAAAAAAAAAACAAGATATAACTATATGCTGTCTATGAGAGATTTGTTTTAGATATAAGCACACATATAGGCTGAAAGTGAAAGAATGGCTAAAAGATATTCCATGTAAATTGTAACCAAAATAGTACAGGCTAAATGTATATCAGACAAAATAGACTTTGAGTTAAAATCTGTCACAAAAGACAAGAACATCACACAGTGATGAAAGGGTCAAATCACCAGGAAGATATAACAACTATAAATATATATGCATTCAACAGCAGAGCACCCAAATACTACATATAAAGCAAATATTGGTAAAATACCAAAGAGATTTAGCAAGTCAATAATAGTAGCCTTTAATACCCAAATTTCAATAATGGATAGAATATAGACACAGAAAATCAATAAAGAAACAGCAGATTTGAACAACAATACAGACCAAATGGACCAAACAGACATACAAAGAATATTCCATCCAAGAGCAGAACAATGTACATTTTTCTCAAGGGCACACAGGCAATGTTCTTGAAGACAGATAACATATTAGGCCACAAAACATGTCTTAGCAAGTTTAAGAAGACACACATATTAAGTATCTTTTCTGATCACAGTGAAATGAAACTAGAAATCAACAAGGGAAAACTGGAAAAGTCACAAATAACTGGAAATTAGACAACACATTCCTGAGCAACCCATGCATCAAAGAAGAAATCAAAAGAGAAATTAGAAAACATATTGAGACAAATGAAAATGAAAACACAGCACACCAAAATGTATTGGATACAGCAAAAGCATTGCTAAGAAGAAAATTTATAGTGATAAATACCTATTTTGTAAAAGAAGGAAGATCTCAAATAAACAACCTAAATTTGCACCTCAAAAAGCAAGAAAAAGAAAAATGAACTAAGCTTCAATTTAGAGAAAGACATCATAAAGATTTGAGCATAAATAAACTAAATAGAGCACAGAAAGCAATAGAAATAAATCGATGAAAGTAAGAGTTTAATTTTGAAAAAATTAAAAATTGTCAAACTTTAAGCTAGATCAAGAAAAAAAGGAAAGACAAATAAAATCAGAAATAATTTATGTTGCTTCAGAAATAAAAAGATCCTAAGAGACTGTTATAAACAATGATATGTCAACAATATGAATAACACAGAAGAAATGGCTAGATTTCCAGAAACATGCAACCTGTCGATACTGAATGATTAAGAAATAAAAAACCTGAGCAGAACTATAACTACTAAGGGAATTCAATTGGTAATCAAAATCTCCTAACAAAAAACACTCAGGACTAAATGACTTCATTGGTAAATTCTACTAAACATTTAAAGAAGGATTAAAGCAAATCCTTTCCAAACTCCTCCAAAGAGGAGTGAACATTTCCAAACTTCTGTAAGAGGCCAGCAAAACCAAAGCCAAAGACAACACAAAAAAAATAAAACTACAGACTAATATCAATGATGATCATAGATGCAAAAATCTGCAACAAAACACCAGAAAACTAATTCAACAACATATTAAAAGGATGATACATCATGACTAATTGGAATTAACCCTTGGAATGCAAGTGTGGTTCAACATAGGAAAATTAATTAATATGATACCCTATGTCAGCTAAACAAAGGATAAAAATCACCTGATCATCTCAATAGATACAGAAAAATCATCTGACAAAATATGACACCCTTTAATAATAAAAACTCCCAGTGATGGACAGAAGGATATTACCTCGACATAAAGGTCATATATGAAAAGCCAACAGCATGCTCAACAGTGAAAACTGAAAGCTTTTCCTCAAAGACCAGGAACAGGGCATAAATACCTTCCTCACCATTTCTATTCCTCATAATACTAAAAGCCACAGTAAGAGTAATTAGGCAAGAAAAAGTAGCAAAAGCTATCCACACTGGAAAGGAAGAAGTAAAATCATCTGTTTGCAGATGACATACACTTATACACAGAAAACCCAGACTACTACACAAAAAAACCTGTTAAAAAAAATGAACAACTGTAGTAACGTTGAGGATAAAAATATCAACACATAAAAATCTCTTGCTTTTCTATACACTAACAACAAACTACCCAAAAAAATTTTAAAAAGAAATTGCAATCCCACGTACAATAGCATCAAAAAGGATAAAAAACCGAGGTTATACTTAACCAAGAAGATGGAAAACTTGCATACTAAACACTACAAGACACTGATGAAAGAAACTGAAGAAGATAGATATAAAGACATCCCATATTTATAGATTGGAAGATTTAATACTGTTAAGATGTTAATACTATCCATAGTGATATACAGATTCAATACAATTTCTATGAAAATCCCAATGGTATTTTTTTACAGAAGCAGGGGGAAAAAAGCCTAAAATTCATATGGAACCACAGGGGGCCTTGTATAGCCAAAACAATCTTGAGAAAGAAGAACAAAGCTGGAGGCATCACACTTTTTGATTGCAAAATATATTACAAAGCTACAATAATTAAAACAGTATGATACTGGTGTAAGGATAGACATAAGACCAAAGGGACAGAATATAAAGCCCAGAAATAAACCCATGCATATACCATCAACAAATGTTCCACATGAGTGCTCAGAATGCACAACGAGGAAAGGTTAGGCTCTTAAACAGATGGTGTTGGAAAATTGGATGTTCATAGGCAAAAAAATGTAATCAGATCCTATCTGACATCAAATACAAAAATCTACTCATAATGGATTAAATCCACTTTATATGTAAAATCTGGAACTGTAAAATTCCTACAAAAAACATAGGGGAAAAGTTTCATGGCATTGGCAACAATTTTTTTATATGACACACAAAACACACATAACAAAAGCAAAATTAGACAAATGGGAATACTTCAAACTGCAAAGATGCTGCACAGCAGGGGAAATAATCAATAACATAAAAAGGCAATCTGTGGAGTAGGAGAAAATATTTGTCTACCATATATCTGAAAAAAGTTAATATTCAAAATAAATAAGAAACTCAGAACTCAATAGCAAAAAACAAATATCTCAATTTGAAAAATGAGCAAGAGATTTTAGACATTTTCCCAAAGAAGACATACAAATGATCAATAAGTATACAAAAAGTGATCACCAATATCACAGAATGCACATCCAAATTGTATCATCTCACACCTGTTAGGATACCTACTACCTACAAACAAAAAAGATAACAAGTGTTGGTAAGAATGTGGAGAAACTGGAACCCTAACATACTGTTGATGGGAATATAAAGTAGTGTAGTCATTACGGAAAACAGTTTGGAAGTTCCTAAAATAAAAATTAAAAATAGAGCAACCATGTAATCTAGTAATTCCACTTCTGGGTATTTATCCAAAATAACTAAAATAGAGATCGCAGAGAGATTTTTCACTTCCATGTACACTGCAGCATTATTAAAAATAATCAAAATGTGGAAACAACCTAAATGTCCATCAGTAGATGAGGGGATAAAGAAGATTTTATTTATATACATATTTACATGTATATACATACACAGCCTTATTCAGCCTTAAAATGAAGGAAATTCTGGCACATGCTTCAACATGGATGAATCTGAAGGACATTATGCTAAGAAAAATACGCCAGTGACAGGACACATACAGTATGGTTCCACTTATATGAAGTATCTAAAACAGTCAAACTTATACAAGCAGAGAGTAGGACAGTGGTTGCCAGGGTCTATGGTCAGATGGAAATGGGGAGTTGTTGTACAACTGATACAAAGTTTCATTTATGCAAGATTAATAAATTCTAGAGATCTGCTGTATATTATCTTGCTTATAGTTAAAAATACTTTTCTGCACATTTAAAATCTGTTAAGAGAGTAGATCTCATGTTAAATGTTCTTACTATAACAACAAAGAAAAAAGAATGCACTATAAATCTTTATATGATCACACTTTAATATATTTGTAAAAAATGCATTTTTTTCATATATATATATAAAATTAGATTGAACATAAACAAAACATATACATGATTTGTACCTTCAGACGAGATATATTTTAAAATTAAATCAATAAAACAAATTGCAGGCTCCCTTTCCTAGTAAACTCACATTTAGACTTTCTTACCATGATGCGAATCTGTGGTTTGTGTTTCTTCAACAAATCAATGATATCCACTCCATTATAATAGAGATTTTCAAAACACCCATGAAAGTTTTTATGTGAGAACAGCATTAGTTTTCCATGTCCAGGAATCCCTCCAAAGCTGATCTTAGAAAAAAAATGACATGAATAATATTGTTTAATGATTTTCTGCCTGAAACATTTATGATTAACACGTATAGTGATAATTATCTTCAAATTTCTTTTGCATTATTTTACATTGCCATTTTAATTATAAATGAAGTTTTAGGATGCAGATTTGTCATTGCCTTTATTATACTTAGGTTGATAGGTTAAATTCCATTCTTACAATTTGCTAGTCAGATGACTTGTCATTATTTGTTGATGGGGAATACTGAACCTTTATTTCCATGTCAAGTCTTGATCTACATAACAATACATCCTATTTTGACAGGATTCCACTTCACATAAATCTTTCTAGTAGCCAGACTTTAGGGTAGAGGCATTGTCATGACATTGATAGGTTAGAATAATGAAGCCATTGATAATCTCACTCAAGACCAGGATCTTTAGCTGGTCTCCTGGTTTGCTCACTCCAATAGATGTGCTAAGCAGAAAGATCAGGACAAATGCTGCATTTCAGGGTAGGGTGGAGATATGTGGGTAATATTCTGCAAACACTGTTAAGTCTTTAAAATTTCTAAAAAACAGTATTTTGATTTGTGTGCATTTGACTCTCTTGTTAGTTAATAAATCAGGTTAGAATATATGTTGATGGCTTCTCCGAGTTATCCCAAGTCACCGATTATTTAGGAGTGTCCAAAAAAGCAAGAAGAAATCTCCAGAGTTCACCATCTATAAAATGGAAGAATGGTCCAAAAGAATGAATTTTAAAATGCTGCCTGCTATATTGAAAACTCTTAAGCTAAAAACTTCCTAAACTTAATGGTGTTACTTTACTACTGACTCTCATTTGAAGACTACTATCTGTAAGGGATAAAATGTTTCAAGAGTGCATGCATGTTATCTACTCCTGTGTGAGAGTAACTCATGGGAAATATTCCACCAGAATTCTGAATTACTAAGAAAGGGTATTTCTCTGTGTAACAGTATTTTCTCTATAAAGTTATATTGCATTTAAATACTAAAATCTGTAATACTTAAAAAGTAATTCTCAAACCTCATAATCAAGATCCAAATAGCTGAGTTGTCCCTTTGCCTGGAAATGATGAGTGTGCTTGTCCACTGTGAAGTTGATGTACGTGCTGAGGAGTTCAATGAGGATGAAATGCCAGTGCTCATCATCCAGCAGGCTGCCCAGGGTGAGGGTCACACGGGTGTCAGCAAGGGGCAGGTTAGAATCACCTGAAAAGAGAGGAAAAGTAAATGTACTATGCCACCCAGCTCAATATCATGGTTTCAATGGTTTCACATTTCTTACAATTACTCTCTACTTACATCCTTTCACACTAAGAACTGATCAGCTGATTTTAGCTCAATCATCATCTGTTCACCTTGAGGAATTTCTTCTATTTGTTTTTATTATTACTCATTGTGTTTTTATTTTTCTTGAAAATGCTTTCTTCCTAGAACCTCATTATAATATACCTAAAAATTTTACAATGACTCACTCATCTATATGATATTATCAGGTTATATATTGAGCATCTAATAATGGTCTCATGCAATTATCAGATTATAAAATGTTGTACATCAAAGCATACTTAATATATATATATATAGGTTACCCTTAAAATACATCATGTTTTTTAAGGTGGCCATGTTCCCGATGCCTGCACAGTTCAGATTTATCTCTAATGCTCTAAGAAATTATTTACAAAACTTTCTTTCATTCTCAATGTGTTCTGGTTTCAGGATAAATTCATTACTTCGCTGTGAAAAGTATAAAATAATTTTACCTAACATCACATTTTTAAAAACATGGCCTTGTAGTTTTTACCTGAATTAAGAAATAAGATGAGTTTTCCTTTAACTAATTCCAGGGTGATATGTTTGCCATTGTGTCCTTCTCTGTGGAGTAGAATCCCATCACTCTGACTGCTTTTAAATTTCAAAGAAATCACTTCTTTTGTTGAGCTCATGGATTTCTGATTAAATGTGTATAGCAAGGAACTTTTTCCATCAAAATTAACCATCTCAGATCCTACAACAGAATACATTAAAAAGTAATTCTGGCTATAGCATATTTTTACTAGTGCATTGAAATAAATAGTTTGACACACATATATCTCTGACAAGCACATGCATCTCTGGTTTGTTTAAAATGGGGGAAAAATTGCTACTGTCATTTCCTCTTGATACTAGTAGCTGACATACCCAAACCCACTGTTTGCCTTGTCTGGTATTTTCTCCAAAACAAATCATCTAGAAATATTTTTGTTGATCTAATTCCAATTGTTCCTATCTTTGCATTGGCCTATTCTCACTCTGTAAAAATGGAAAAATGTTGGTCAACTTCCCATATATAAAATCTTCCTATATAATTTGCAATCATTCAATATCACTTTCAAAAGTTTATAGTAGATCTCACCAACTGGTAAAAGGTTTCACTCAAGGTAAACGGTTTAATGTTTTCTGAAGTAGTGGTTTTGACTTTTAATAATTCTCACATCCGCACCCAGGTTAATATACTTTTGTCTGGTCATAAAAGTCGTACATGCACACCCCAAATTCATTGAATACCACTCTAAACTCATATGATGGGGTCTCCAGTAAACTGGTATGTATTTTTTCTTGACATTTTGGCAGAGTCATGGCACAGAAAGATACACCTATTTTGTATTGTGCCTCCAGAACTTTTGAAGGTGGCTCTGCTGTAGTTGGTCATTGCTACAATGCTTTTTCTTCTCAACTTTGACATGGTCTTACCTTTTCAATATCAAGGTCATTTACATCAGCCTATATTAAAAAGTTATATTTATCATTAATATACAAAGAATATCAGTCCAAACCAACAGCAGGCAGAATTCATATCACCTAGAATTAATATCACCTAGAAAATCTTTCACATTTTTCATATTTCACAAGTTACAAAAAGTCATACTTGTTCTTTAAAAGTATGTGTGATATACCCTTTGAATCTAAAATAAATAAATAAGTAATGCATGTATATAATAAATGAAGGTACAAGAAAAAGCCAATGAAATATGAAGCTGATGTCTTTCAAGTCAGTAATAAGATATTGTTTACTTCATTTAATTTCACAAAAATTGTGGCTAACATGCATATCATTCAGATTAATTAAAATATTTACAGTAAATATAATAACTCAAAATACTCATCCATTTTATGTAGCTATCTTTGTGAAGTTCGCAAGTTTGATTTATATATAAAGTGTGAAATATACACTATGTTCTGTCTAAAAATTATGTAAACTATTAATATACAATTTTTGTTGCATAATTAGTTGAATGAACATGCCTGATAAAAACATAACTCATTGTTGAATTCAGATGAAGTCTTCTAGCTTATTAAATGACAATGAGCTAATAAGAACCTGATCATGGAGAATATAAAATCCTTACACATTTTAGCAGTAGTTTATCTATATGTATGTATTTATCTATATGTATGTTACTAAAAGGTAATAATAATAATTAAGGTTTATTTTTGCAGTTAACAAAAAATGTTTGTTCCACACAAATGATTTTGCCAAAATTATTTTGGTCAGAAGATTTTTATCCTCATCTTCCCTGTTGCCATTATTGTTCTATAATAGTTATATCGACCCTCTTTGCATCATAATCCCCTGAAGTGCTTGCTAAACAAAGATTGCTGGGCCTCATCCCAAAGTTTATGACTCAATAGGTCTGGGATAGAACCTAAGACTTCCCTGGCTAACAATCTCCCTCCCTAGCAATGCTGATACACTGGTCTGGTGATATTTTGAGAACGACTGCTCTAAAGCAACTATATTTCCTAAAATATTCCTCTTAGGGAAAATAGAGTAATGAAGATTGTATTAGGAAATCGAGACACAAAATAATGTCCTTAAAATCCTTTTTCTGATTGCTTTGACTTTCTAATATAACTACTAACACTTGTATCTAGAACAATTAACCATCAAATTATATTCATAAGGCATATTAGTCATCAAATTATATTTATAAGGCATATTCAACATGTTGACAGATTTTTTAAGCTTATAGAGTGATTAAAATAGAATACAAACATATAGCAACGTAAAATAAAACTGTCTTTCAGACCTGACGTGTCATTTCAGGCTTAAAATTCTGGTAACAATGATAAGTATTTTAAAACAGCATTTTAAATGCATAAAAGTAATATTAAAATTAAATTAATTAGCCAGGCTCGGTGGCTCAGCCTGTAATCCCACACCTTTGGGAGGGTGAGGTGAGTGGATTGCCTGAGCACGCGGGTTCGAGACCCGCCTGGGCAGCGAGACCTCATCTCTACAATAAATCAAAAAATAAGCTGGGAGTGGTAGCGCATGCCTGTAATTCCGGCTACTTGGAAGGCTGAGGCGGAAGGATCGCCGGAGCCCAGCAGGTCGAGGCTGCGGTGGCCAGGAGTGGCCACTGCACTCCAGTCTGGGCGACAGAGTGAGACTCCAACTCAAAAAAAGCAAAAAAAAATTAAATTAATTTAGTTATCACTATATAATCTAACTTTGCTATTTCTGCTGTACTTCAGTAAATGACAATGATATGTTTTTTAACTCACTTTCAACAAATCCTTAGCTACACTCTTTTAGATGCAATAGTTTGCTCATAAGTTTAATTTGGGAGGCGATTAAAAATAAATCCATGAATGTAATAACTTTAACAGAATCAGAAAAATTAAAATCACATTAAAATATGGTCTATTATATCCAAAAGCATGAAAGGATGCTGTGTCTCCCATGATTTTAGGATACTAGTAATTCTTTTCTACTTAACATCAAATTTTAAAACCTTAGATCTGTATGATTAATTTTTAGAGACATTTATCTTTTTTATTCTTAGGTAGACAAAAATATATATTCTATTTGTACTTTGACATAAATTGAGAATCAGAAACTAGTAGTCACTAATTGAGGCAGGCTGCAAATAAATCTGCATCTTCGCTCACCTGCATTGATTCCTCAGCACCTGGAGACAGGAACTGTGCCTCAAGTATCTTACACAGCATGATGCCTTGCACTGGGTGGAAGTTCCCTAACAGGTACTGAATTGACTAAAACTAGTACTTTTTCTAGTCTAGTCTGCCTATATTCTATTTTTTCCATAATGGGAATGGGCTACACAAATCAGCATTCTCTTAAATGAATAAAGATCATTACTAGCTTCCAGGTTTTTCTTCATCAAGGAAGGTGCCTACTTCCATTTTCATCCTATGTTGTTATATTCCTATTAAAGCATTTTCTATATTCAGATCTACTCAGAGGAGGAACAGACTGAATAGAAGGAGATTATGTAGCCTCCTTTTTCTCAGTATTCTCCCTAGACATTCCAAAATATATGTTCTTTATTTTTATAGAATAATAACAACAGGTTTATAAATATTGACACATGTTGATGCTGATAAGTAAAACCTAAATTTTTTCACTGTAGTAGCCAATATTAAAAAATATTGCCGGGCTTGGTGGCTCAGCCTGTAATCCCAGCACTTTGGGAGGCTGAAGTGAGTGGATTACCTGAGCCCGCGGGTTCAAGATCCGCCTGGGCAACTTGGTGAGACCTCATCTCTACAATAAAATCAAAAATTAGCCTGGCATGGTAGCGCACACCTGTAGTTCCAGCTACTTGGAAGGCTGAGGCAGAAGGATCGCTGGAGCCCAGCAGATCGAGGCTGCGGTGGCCGGGAGTGGCCACTGCACTCCAGTCCAACTCAAAAAAATATATATGTATATATATTTTGACCGGGCTCGGTGGCTCAGCCTGTAATCCCAGCGCTTTGGGAAGCCGAGGTGAGTGGATTGCCTGAGCCCGCGGGTTTGAGACCCGGCTAAGCAACTTGGCGGAGACCTCATCTCTACAATAAATCAAAAATTAGCTGGGCGTGGTAGCTCATGCCTGTAGTTCCAGCTACTTGGAAGGCTGAAGCGGAAGGATCGCCGGAGCCCAGCAGGTGAGGCTGCGGTAGCCGGGAGTGGCCACTGCACTCCAGTCTGGGTGACAGAGTGAGACTCCAACTCAAAAAAATGTATATATATTTTAAAAATACAACCACCAAATACACGTTCTATTTCTTACTCCCTTCCTCTTCTTTGATTTTATTCTCAATGTTTGACTTGAAACAGGCCTGAATGTGACACATGGATGCTGGGCTAACTGGCAAACCATTTCTGTGCCTACTGAGTCCACATTCCTAATAATTCATTTACTTTTTTCTTCCTTCACTATCTTAACCAATACACACACAAATAAACATAAAATTAGAATACTTTGGGCTAGCACAATGCAGGAGCAGAACCAGTTGCTGTAGGAGCACTTGAGAATGACACTGAGCATAGTCACAGGATGTCAGAGAAGATGGCAGAAAACAGGAGCCCAGAGAGATCTAAAAGATGAGTAGCAATCTAGTGAAAGAAATGAAGGGTAGGCCCAGGATAGTGCCTAGGCATCTGGGGCATCAGACACTCGCATCCAGGATGCTAATTTGGAATGTAAATGTTGTCAAAGACTTATGAAAGTGGATGCACATCTAAAGAGAGAACTTTTTAGAGTGAAATACAAGGCCTACAGCAAACCTGTAGGGAATGCCAACAAGGAATGGAGGGAGCTGCCAGAGAGGGATGAGAAAAGCAGAGAACATGCCGGTGTCAGGAAGGCTACATAGAGACCCCTGACCATGGGACCCACATCAGCAAGGACCCTCTATGCTCCATCTTCAGTCTTGAAATGATAGAAGGGCTTTTGAAGTAGAGAAATGCGTATGCCAAACCAGAAAGTCATAAAATTACATGATGTCCAAAGGAATAATGAGCATCATTATAAATAGAATGTAAAGAAATAAAGCTGAAAAGAGAAGTTGCATCTAAAAGACAATATATACCAAGATAAGCAATTTGAACATTATTCCCAATACAAACAGAACAGTGGTAGTAAAAATGAAAAAGAAGAGTTTATCACTTTGGATTATAAACCATATTGAACTAAATTAGTGTCAAAAATAAAAGTGCAAAGGAGTATTCTTGAATAACTATCTTACTAATAATAAAAATAAAGATAATACAGAGCCACTATATTAAAGGATGTACTGTGGTCATATTACAAGTAGTGGTGATTATTATCTTTCTGTGTTTTATGCCCAACAGCTCTCATCTACTGAATTTAGGAGTACACACAGGCTCCATTTCTGCTGCACAGCCAGCTGGTTCTTTAGGGATTAGACATGTAGCTCTGATCTTCCTAGGACCAAACTCTAACCCAAGGAGCTGAAGTCATAGCTCTTCGCAAAAGAACATCAAGCTAATGGCAAATCGCCATCAAAGAGCATGTTTTGCTTTGAAGTAAGTAAATCTGAAGTTATTTACAAAGCAACTGGAAAAGGAGAAGCTAATTTCATGGAATCAAAGAGAAATTCTAAATATTAGGTGTGCTAGCAGTTGCAGCAGTGAGCAAATTTATAGATTCAAGGGATACAAAGCTGGAAGGAAATGACAATGTAAAGAAGGAAAAAAGTTGACAATAAGACAACAGCATCTGTTCTAAATGTTTCACTGAGATACAACCACTGGAAAGCAGAGACAGGTTAAGGAAACTGAGTAACAGTAGGGCATATCTGAGCTGTCATTAGGACTTAATCCTTTAATCTAGGATAATTTTGCTAGAGAGAGCCTCATCTTCAGAAACCACTCATTGTGTGTGGAGTTACCAAAAAGAAAATGACAATGTCACTCAACAACAAAGAAAATAAACAATTTTAGAATTATCCTCCACACATTATACCCAACACAGTTGTCTGCAAATACAAGGAGGGACACCAAAAAACCGGAATTATCTTTTGGAGGGCAGGTCCCGTGTAGTACAGGCTTTTCTTGCTAGGTAAGTGCTCTAGGAACACATCAGCATTTGTGTACAAGCCAGCATTGTAAGTGGCTACATTCAGCTTCAGTGAATTATTTTTGGAGATTCTGCCAATGTGTTTGCCCATTTCATGATGAGTGATTCACAAGTGCACCTACTCACACATCACTGAGTGTTCAGCAGTTTTTTTACCATAAACTGCATGACTCCCATGCCCTACCCTCCCTATTCACCCAATCTCACCCCAAGCAACTTTTTTTTGTTTCCCCAAATAAAAAAGCCTTTGAAGGGAAAAATTTTGCCGATGTAGAAGAGGTGAAACACAAAATGGCAGAAACACTAAAGTACATCAAAATACATGAGTTCAAAAACTGTTTTGAGCAGTGGAAAAAGCATCACAACAGGTATATTGTATCAAACAGAGAGTACTCTGAAGGTGATTGAAGTTTAAACACGTAAGAATAAATACACAATTTTAAACAAATAAATTTTAGGTTTTTTAGATTCCCCCCCTTATAAGCAAGTATCCAACAATTTCTTGTATGTTAGATGAATTGATAAAGAAATGACTGCATGAATAGTACGGTAGCAACAAAAACTAAATTTGGGGAAAAAGTAGATCCATTTTTTTTTGAGTTGGAGTCTCAGTCTGTCGCCCAGACTGGAGTGTAGTGGCCACTCCCAGCCACTGTAGCCTCGACCTGCTGGGCTCTGGCAATCTTTCCGCCTCAGCCTTCCAAGTAGCTGGAAATACAGGCACGCGCTACCACACCCGGCTAATTTTTTGATTTATTGTAGAGATGAGGTCTCACCAAGTTGCCCAGGCGGATATCAAACCCGCGGGCTCAGGCAATTCACTCACCTCAGCCTCCCAAGGCGCGGGATTACAGGCTGAGCCACCGAGCCTGGCTAGATCCATTTTTAAATAATAGATCCAATATGTTGTAGCTCGAGCAAGCATCTTAATTTTTCTAAGGTTCATTTTCTTTCTCCTCTGAAGCAATGAAGTTAACACCATATTTAATTAATTTGTTTGGTGTGGGTATTGAATGAAAAACTGTCTGTAGATAACAGTATATGACACATTAAATGCTCCATAAATAGCTGATCTTATTATCACAATTTTCTGGGCTGGGCATGGTGGCTCACACCTGTAATCCCAGCACTTTGGGAGGTTAGGAGGTGGGAGGACTGCTTGAGGCCAGGAGTTTGAGACCTGTTTGAGGTTGTTGTTTTTTTGTTGTTTTTACAGAAAATAAAAAGATCCTACCTCTACAAAAAAAAAAAAAAGATTCAAAAAAGTAACCATGTGTGGTGGCGTAGCGAAGTTTGAATTCAAGGCTGTAGTGAAAAACTGAAAGTTTTCTAGAGAATTATTTTGTGAATTTTTTCCCTTTGTGATAATTATTTAAGAAATACCAGTATATTCTGATTTTCAAAGTGGTAACTGTATTATTGATTTCCCCATAAGTTTCATTCAATGTTTTTATATGCGTGCCTTATGCTCACATTGGCTGCAAGTTTTGCTACTTTTATCATCAGTTGAGAGGGAAGACATAATATATAAACGATGTTCCCAAGTTAAAAGCAAATTAATTTACAGCACAATGTTCACAAGGAGGCTGTAAATAGAGGATGCAAAGGTGCAAACAGAGAAAGTGGAGGGAGAACTGAGTCATGATGAGGTACAGGGAGCATTGGGCATCAGTCCCAGCCATCACCCTGTGTCCCACACTGAAGCTATCTCAGCATCAGAAAACAGTACTATCCTTCACAGTGAATTACTGTTGTTGATTTGAATGACATTGGTATTTTTAAGGACCTACTCTGAAGCAGATACTTTGCTAAACTCTGGGAATCTAAAAATAAATAAGATCCTGAAGTCAACTATAAAATAACTAAAGACTGCTGTCAAGGTTTTCCATAAAAAGAAACAATTTGCTTGAACAGCTATCTAAAGAGCTAAAAGAAGTCACAATCAGTATCCATTTGGCTTCTGCAACATGTCCTGCTGACATTAATTTCAGTCAGAGATAAGCAGCACTTACTGTACGCACATCCGTACACTTGGATCCGCATCCCAATCCTACCCTTGGGGTTCCAGGATAAAGGGAGGAAGCGCAGGAACCTGGCTTCAAAGGGGGAATGGAGTCTGTAGTGCATCACGCTGTCTGCATTTGTGTTCCCTGAAAAACCCTAGGAGAAAAAGGAGAAAGGGATCAGTGTATCTGCAGAATAATGTCTCCATGTCAATGAGCAATGCCTCTTTAACTTTATTAATACACATAAAGCTGCATTCTTTAAGAAAACGCTGCTAATGTTTAAACAAAGATATGAGAACCTCTCCTTAGTCTCTGGATTAGTTACCATTGTCTATATTTTCTTTATTCCTGGGGTAGTTTGAACTTCATCAGCACAATTAAACCAGCTATAAACAGGCTACCCTTAAAGGTCTGCTTTTAGAAAGCTGCTTATCCCCAAACCTTTCCCCTAACCTCCAAGCACTCAAGACACTCCATGCAACCACATCATCCAGGGCAATCAAACATGATGGTAATCTGTAAGGTGCATGGTAAGAACCCTAGACCCTAGAATTTGAGAACTACAAGGGACCTGGAAAGCATTTTAGTTCAAAACCCTTATTAGAATTGTCAAACCAAAGTCTAGGCAGGTGAAACTCCCTGGAGGTATAATAGCTAAGATCCAGCATGGCCAGGACTAGCTCTCAGAGCTTGGATTTCAATCCCAGTGTTTATTCTGTGTTGCCCATGTCACCAGAACTGAGGAGAAGACTCACAGAAACACACCAATTTAATCTGCTCTGAGACCAAGAAGTGTGCTTCTTAGTCAAGGCAATCTGGCTTTATGTTAAGAGGAGCCACAGGAGCACAACAGAAGTTGGCATGAAGAATGTATGGCTCATTTTCATGTTTTTCTTTACTGTCAATATCAGCATATGCGGGGAACCACAAAAAAGGATAGTTGTTACTATATATACAGTACAGATTTATTCTGGCAACCTCACTGATGATTTCATCCATTTTTAAAAGTAAAGCTCCAAACATAGGAGCACCAACTTTCATAAAGCAGTTACTAGGTAAACTAAAAAAAAGATACTGACTCTAACATTATCATAACTAGGGATTTAAACACCCCACTAACAACCTTACACAGATCATCAAGACAAAAAGTCAACAAGGAGATCTAGAACCTCAACAAGACGCTTGACCAAATGTACTTAATCGACACCCACAGAACACTCTACCCAACAGCCATGAAATGTACATTCTACTCATCTCTACATGGAACATATTCTAAGATCAATCACCTTCTCAGACATAAACCAAGCATAAATGAATTCCATAAGATTGAAATTCTTCCATGTACCTTCTCAGACCCCAATGGAATAAAATAAATATCAGCACCAACAAAGTTCCCCCAAATCTCACAAAGACTTGGACACTAAACACCATGATGTTAAACAACTCCTGGATCAACACAGAATTCAAAACAGAGATTAAAGACACCTGGAAACAAATGAAAATGAAGAAATATCTTACCAAAATCTCTGGGATGCAAGGAAATCAGTACAAAGAGGGGAATTCATATCTCTAAGAACATGCATGAAGAAAATGGAAAGATCACAAGTTAACAGTCTAACAAATCACCTAAGGAAGTTGGAAAAGCAAGACCACCAAAACCCTAACTTCAGCAGAAGAATCCAGATCACCAAAATAGAAGCCCAAATTCAGGATGTAGAAGACAAAAATATAATACAAAAAAAAAAAAGAGACTAAAAGATGGTTTTTTGAAAGGATAAACAAGATTGATGAACCTCTAGCTAGACTGACCAAGAAAAAGAGAGAAAAGACCCAAATAAACACAATCAGAAATGCAAAAGATGAAGTTATAACTGACCCTGAAGAAATACAAAAGATTATCAGAGATTGATATGTACACCCGTATGGAAATAAACTCAAAAACCTAAATGAAATGGAGGACTTTCTGACATCACACAACCTCCCAAGGTTGAAACTAAAAGAAATTGAGACTCTAAATAGACCAATAACAATCTAGGAAATCAACTATATTATAAGAGTACTACCTACAAAAAAAAGCCCTGGACCGGATGGCTTTCCAGCAGAATTCTACAAAACATACAAGGAGAAGCTGATACCAATCCTATTGAAAGTACTCCAGGCAATTGAGAAAGATAGAACTCTCCCCAGACCATTTTATGAAGCCAACATCACATTGATACCAAAACCAGGTAAAGATCCAACTAAGAAAGAGAACTACAGGCCAATATCCCTAATAAACATAGATGCAAAAATTCTCAACAAAATTCTAGCAAACTGGATCCAACAACACATCTCAAAAATCATCCACCATGACCAAGTAAGCTTCATCTCCACGATGCAGGACTGGTACAAAATCTGCAAGACCATAAACGTAATTAAATACATCAACAGATATAAAGACCATAACTACATGATTATATCATTAGACATGGAAAAAACTTTTGATAAAATCCAACACCACTTCTTAATAAAAGCCCTCAAATACCTAGGCATAAATGAAACATACCACAAAATAGCAAGAGTCATCTACAAGAAACACATAGCCAACATACTACTTCAGACAGAAATTGGAACCATTTCCCCTGAAAACCAGAACAAGACAAGGATGCCCACTCTCACCCCCCCGGTTCAACATAGTAATGGAAGTTCTAGCTATCAGACAAGAGAAGGAAATCATGGGTATCCAAATAGGAAAAGAGTAAGTTAAGTTATCCCTCTTTGCAAAACAAATGATTCTATACCTCGAAAACCCAAGAGAATATGTCAAACACCACCTTGTACTGATAAAGGACTTTGGCAAAGTCTCAGGGTATAAAATAAATGTGCAAAAGACAGCCACATTTCCATACACTAGCGATAAGCAAATGGAAATTCAAATTAAAAGCACAATCCCATTCACAATAGCCACAAAAAAATAAAATACCACCTGCATAATGAACATTTGTATACCTAACTCTGAATTGTACCTCACATATTTAAAGTAAAAAAAATTATATAAAAAAGAAAAAAAAAGTGAAATACCTTGGCATCTTCCTAAAACAGAGAAGTCAAAGATCTTTACAACGAAAACTACAAAACACTGCTCAAAGAAATAAAAGATGACACAAACAAATGGAAGAGTATTCCATGCTAATGGACTAGAAGAGTCAACATCATTAAGATGTCCATCCTACCCAAGGAAATCTACAGATTTAACACAATACACATTACATTACCAGCAGCATTCTTCTCAGACCTAGAAATGACAATACAGGAATTCATATGGAAACATACACAACCACAAATCACCAAAACAATCCTCAGAAAATAAATAAATAAATAAAGTGGGAGGCAGCCTTCTCCCTGACTTTAAGCTTTATTACAAAGCTACGATAATCAAAAGAGCCTGGTATTGGCATAAGAACAGGCATATAGACCAATGGAACAAGATAGAGATTCCAGAAGCAAAACCTCAATTTCTCAACCAACTCATCTTCGACAAGGCCTCCACCACCAACCACTGGGGCGAGGAGAACCTATTCAGTACATGGTGCTGGGAAAACTGGCTGACCACAGGCAGAAAATTAAAAAAAGACCCCTACCTATCACCATACACAAAAATCAAATCTAAATGTAAAACATCAAACTATAAGAATCTTAGAAAATACAGAAGATACCCGTATGGAAATTGGAAATGGCAACCAATTCCTGATCAAAACTCCAAGTGCTCATGCCATAAGAGATAAGATAGATAAGTGGAGCCTCACCAAACTGAAAAACTTCTGCAATGCCAAAGAAACCATCAAGAGAGCAGGGAGACAGTCCACAGACTGGGAAAAAATATTTGTCAACTGTATATCTGACAAAGGCCTAACATCTAGGATCTACAAGGAACTCAACCATACCAAAAAGAAAAAGCAAACAGTCCCATTACAAAGTGGGCAAAAGATATGAATAGACACTTCTCAAAAGAAGACATGAGCAGCCAACAGACACATGAAAAAAATGCTCTATGTCACTAGTCATCAAAGAAATGCAAATTAAAATCACACTGAGATACTACCTAACTCCAATCAGGATGGCCATCAATAACTTAAAAAACAACAGATGCTGGAGAGGATGTGGTCAAAAGGGAACACTTCTACACTGTTGGTGGGAGTGTAAACTAGTAGAACATCTATGAAAAACAGTGTGGCAATTCCTAAAAGTTCTAAAAATCGACCTGCCATACAACCCCGCAATCCCCCTACTGGGAATATACTAAGAGGAACCAAATCACTCTATGGAAAAGATACCTGCACATGCATGTTTATTGTGGCATTATTCACAATAGAAAAAAACATGGAACCAACCATACTGCCCATTGAAAGAGGACTGGATAATAATAAATGTGGTACATATTCATGATGGAATATTATGCAGCCATAAAGGACAAAATTATGAACTTCACAGCAACTTGGATGGATTTAGAGGCTATAATACTGAGTGATCTATCACAGAAACAAAGAACTTAGTATCACATGTTCTCACTCATAAGTGGACCTTGAACAACTTTCATAATACTATAAGAAAAAAATTAAAAATAAGTAAATAAATAAATAAAAGTAAAACTTACATATATGCAAGAAAGCCTACAAAACATAGCACACACCCCAATGCACAAGGGAATGTATTCCTTATACAGCTTCTCCACCCCATCCTGGCAAGTCTCTATTTAACATTATTCACTGAAATGTTCTGTGCTTTTAAGTGAAAAAAACATGGAGCAGGGGGTCAGGTAAAATGAGTTAAGTTACCTCCTATTATGAATTCATTCTCTACACATCCCTAAAGTATTGCCCATCTCAGAAAGCATTAATGCTGACATCAATCGTTCAGAAATTTTAGGAATGACTGGAAGTTCACCACAACCCATTTGTAAACAAGTTCCCTCATCTCTGCCTCCAAAATCCATTCCTGTTATGTGCTCTTCTCTCCACCTCCACCCGAACTCCAGAATCTATAACACCCCAGAGCAGGTCCTGAAGTCATCTCCTGATAGACCAAGACTTCAAGTTTTTGCCCTTGGTATTCTAAAATTATAGGATCAAATTTCTGCCCTTGAAGATTTATATTCTTTTTTAAAATTATTATTAAATTATTCATTGGATTTTAATTGGTCAATTTATTTAAGAATTAATGACACTGCTGAAAAGCCACCAACTCTCTTTGGTGGGATCTAAAAGAATCACTGGAAAGACGCTCTTAGAGCCATAGTCACAGTGTAATGTGAGTCATCACAACTCTATGTCAAAGTCAGCAAATGCGTATGTGTCATTTTAGGTTAAAAAATCTATGTCTTAAGAGGACTGTTACATCAATTCTATATTTCAAAATAAGAGGACGCAGCTTACAGAATAAGTCTCAATGATTTTAAAAATAAATATTAATTCTCTACTATGTGCCACTCTAATAATCACAGATTCCTAGTTCAACTCAAGAGTTGTTTGCATTTTAAGACCTCTTGGGAGAAAGGAAGGACACTGCTGAGATTAAGATAGTGCACAGGGCCCAGTTCTCATTCTGGCTCTTTTTAGTTGCTAGATCATGATGATTTTGAAAAAGACAATCTACCAGTGCCTTATAAGTAATGTGGGAATAATAAATTATTATTGAAAATATTAATTCTTTGATCCTGTTATTTCCAGAGGCTCATAGACAATGAAAGTGTGTACTAAAAGTATTTCCTATAACTAGACTATACAATAAGCTGTACTTAATAATTGCTTTAGAGCAAATGCCCTTGTTATAAATTATTTCTTAGTATTTATTGAGCAGGAAAACACTATAAATTTATACATAAATAAAATAAGAAAAGCATCCTCATTTTACTTTAGTTTTATAGGATGAACTAAAAATCCAGTTTACAGCTGTGAAACAGAGCAGGGATAGGATTTGGCCTCCCTCACATACTTTAACCACCAGACTTTACAGCAACACTCAGATGGAGCCATCCTACAGACCACAACCTTGAAAAAAACCTGTTGAGATAAGCAATGTTTCACCATAAATCTTGCTTCAGAAAACAGTCTCCTGTCTGCCCCTCTCCAGAGGGTATCCAATTATAACCCTCGCTTCATTATAATACTAAAATCCCCACCCCATGTGGGTGTATTCACCATTTTTTGTACATGTGCCATATGAAGAAGTGTGTATCTACACTATGCTCACACAGTTAGAACCCCTCCCTAATCATGCTAACATATCTTTCCTTTTATGTTACACCCCTTCCCTTATCGAATAAAAGGCACCAGCTTCTAGGAGCCAGCTCTTCCTTCTGAGCTGTCTCCTTTATACAAGCCCCCAGAAAAGCCTGGTCTGGGAATCTGTCTGGCCGTGTGCAAATTTCCATCACATGAGTGCCTAAGAACCTGTGGTCGATAACAGAAGGGCTACCTGTGTGACATGGAGCAAGTCACTCATCCTTGAGATCTCAATATATCCAGAACATGGTGCTGCAAACAGGTGAGTTTCCCTATGTTTCTTTCAACACATTCTACAAAGTAAATGAATAATCTCTCCTTTTGCATTATTAAAACAGGCAAGCATGTATATGAACTGCATGTAATGGTTTTTTTCCCAAGCATTTATTCTGTCATGATAAGTTCAAACTGTAGCCAACGTATTGGAAAGAGTATGCAGTTAATAAGTGTTCCACGGTGGGCAGGCATACGCAGACCTACCGCCAGAGATCCAAGGAAGCTGAGAAACTGAAGAAAGAGGCTGACATATCCAGTTTCTCAGAAAGAAATATTTAATAGGCAAGACCAGATGGTGGATCCAGGACTTATATACCACAGAGAAGGAATGTGCAGGACAACTGAAGACCACCCCTCAGGGAAAGGCAAGGAAGGCATGTGAATCTGCTTAACGGCAGGATAACTGGTTTGTATGTCCTCTTACAAGGAACACTAGAGAAACAGAAAACTTAGAGGCATTCCTAGAACTGGGGTTAATCGGATGTCAACATGAAGGATCAGCATCCAAGATGTAGTTGCTTTAGCCTCCATGATAAACGTTTACCAGTGTGGGTTAGAACCTCTAAGTGGAAGCAAGTCACGGAGTCAATCTAGTGAGTGAGCAAAAGGAGACAAATCTGTGTTGCACCACCTTCTCCTACAGCGAGAAGGGTCCTGCCCCATGGGTGGGCACAGCACCATGATATAGGGATCCAGAGAGTCTGGACTAGAAGCAATCCAAAACCGCAGGCCCATGCAGATATAGACAACAGGATCCTACATACTGCTTTAATTGGCCCGTTTTAAAAACCTGTGTTGTTTAAAGAATTGCAATGTAAGCATTATTAAAATGTTGTTGAAAGAAAGTATTTTTACAACACAATGTTAATTTTCACTGCCCAGTTTTATCTCCTGCTTCAAATATTAAACAAAGAAAGACAGGTTCTCCTTACTCTGCAGGAAAAACAGTAATGCTTTCTCAGTCTTGTTCCCTTCTAATCTTTGCAAATGATCAGAATGAACACATTTTATAAGATATTTAGAAACCTAATGTTTGCTGGCAAAAAGGTTGGAAATAGAGGAAAAGCCAGAAAAAAAAAATTTCCGATGACATCAAATCCATATTTTAATGACAATGTATGATCATGAAAAACAATGCTAGAATCATTGAAAGTGCAAAGTGTAGCCGGGCTCTGTGGCTCAGCCTGTAATCCTGCGTCTTTGGGAGGCTGAGGTGAGTGGATTGCCTGAGCCCCCGGGTTCGAGACCCGCCTGGGCAGCGAGACCTCATCTCCTCATCTCTACAATAAACCAAAAAATCAGCTGGGCGCAGCGCATGCCTGTAGTTCTGGCTACTCGGAAGGCTGAGGCGGAAGGATCGCCGGAGCCCAGCAGGTCGAGGCTGTGGTGGCTGGGAGTGGCCACTGCACTCCAGTCTGGGCAACAGAGTAAGACTCCAACTCAAAAAAAAAAGAAAGTGCAAAGTGTATATAATTTAATACATAGGCACACATTTATGTTTTGCAAAATGAATTAGCTCCTCCCCATGTTTAAAGAGTAATATAAAATAAGAAAATAAAGTGCACCTAGGATTATAAAAAATGCCTCAAATAAGTGTTTAATAGTGAGGATGTCTAGAGGCAACTTCAGAGAACTGTTTGTTCAGGACTGTATAAAGTACTTAACTGTGAATCTAGACACAATTTTGAGGGCATTCTTTAACAATTCAGACTATGGTGAGAACCATAGTACCCCATTAGCTTCCTGTACTTGTTAAATATAGCAACATATATAATAGATTATGTAGACTAAGTCTAGAAATATTTTTCATTGAGAAGTGCTGATGACTTTAAGTGATATCAGCATGTGTTTAGTTCAACATTAAACTAATCTACAGGTAAGGAATTTATTTAAATTATCAACAGAATCAGCCTGTAGTGGATTTGTTGAGTGACTGACCAGTGAGTTCCTCCTAGCTCTCAGAGCCCCCAATCCATTACACTCATAAACCTCAGCATTTTACAAAGTGCAGATGGTATGTTAGTGCCATGCCTAGAACGAATTAGTCACTATTGTCTAAGTCTGCCTTTTTTCCAGGGTAATTAAATTTCATCCAAGACCAGTCTGGTTCTAGCAAGTAGAAAACACGTTATAATATCATGAATTCTTCAAGCTCAGCTCATATCTGCTGGCTTGAATTCCAACAAGAGTGTCCAAAAGAGAAGGACCAAGGTGTGGCTCTCAGCACTGACCATTCTTACCCACATCCCCCCCCACACCAAGGTTAACCTAACACATACTTGTGAACTGGCATGATTTAAGGGCTAACAGGTCCATCGATAGGTCTGGCCATTCTCGCCAGAGGAGGTTTCTTGTTCTGCCCTATAGACAGAGCTTGGTTACTGGTGCCTTGGACAAGTTCATCTCTAGACACACTACTCTTAAGGAATCCCAGTGCTTCCCACTATGGGGCATTACTTATTTTTCCAAATGTGCCAGATTAAACAGCTAGCCAGGGAATGACCAGAGGTCTTTGTCGCTCTTAGTGAAAATCATGACCATGTGTTCCCCTGGTTGTCTCCTCCTCAGGAGCAGAGCCCTTGGGCCTCAGAAGGATGCGGTGTGTTCTGCCCACCTCAGCACAGACCCCATCCAGGTGCGTTCACATAAGAAACCAAGGGCATTAAACCAGATCATCTTATTTACATAAATAATAGACTGAGATTGAAGGAAAGCTCCAAGGTAAAAAAAAAAAAAAAATGATCGAAGAAAAGGAAAATAAAACATCAGAAACTAAAGAGAAAGTCCATGGTTCCTGTGTGGAACAGCAATGTCATCATAGTCCTAAGTTGGCCGTGGAAAGCCACATACAAGGCAGGCCCTTGGCTTTTTTCTGAAAATTTGGATCTTGGGAGGGTTCCCAGAATGTAAAAGTGGCTTGCTGTTGCCTAAGCTGTTTGGACAAACAATGTGATTTATGGTGAACGTTTCCTTTCCTTCTGGGAGTCTGCAATTTTTGTATGTGCTATGCAGTGGATGCCTATGTGACGAGTCTTCCCATAAAAACCCTGGACTCCTTGGCTCAGGCTAGCGTCGAGTTTATCAACATTTCATGTGTGTACTCACAACTCATTTCTGGAGGAACTGTGCTCCCCTGTACTGGAATAGGAATCTGGGAAGCCCGTGTCTGATTTCCTCCCGACTTTGCCCCACGCGCCACTTTCCTTTGCTGACAGTGCTTTGTATCCTTTAGTTGTAATGACTAGAGCCTGAGTCCCGTGAGCCCTCCTAGTGAATCACTGAACTTGAAGTGGTCTTGGAAACCCCTGATACAGTCAAACAGAATCACCAGAGGCAAAGAATCAAGATCCGAATCCTGCCTAGGGAAGTACCCTGTAGGGCACATGTTACCTTCATGAGAACTGGACTTAAGTGGCTCTTACACTACATTCCTTCCTCCACCTGTCACAGATGTGCCTTAAACACTAAAGGACTCTTCCACTGCACTTTCACACTCTAGCAATCAATCACACAACACAGGAAACCTTGTCATGCTTGCAACTTCTGAGGACAATTCTATGTGACTTTCTCAAGACTTTGCTCATGAGGTTATTTCCTTGCTTTTGAGACTGAGATTATTATTGTGCTTATAATAAAATATGCAAACAAATAAATATGCTGATGTCTTTACTAACTGTGAGATTTTGATAGACTGCAGTAGCTTATAGATATAGGATTAATCTTAGATAGGCCAAATCCAAATAAAAGAGAAACAGGCAAGCATCAAAAAACTTCACACTAATAATGTTAGATAACTTGAAGAAAAGCTCTGTTTTCCAGCAAATCATTCCAGACCCAGCCTAAACCAAAGCACCTAAAACTGGCCAAAGATGCCACTCAGTGACAATTTAACTGAGAGACATTACCACTGACCTAGTCCTTCTAAAACCTAATTCTGAGAACTTCTGAATGAATTTTTTACTAATTTCAAAAGGCTAATTGTTCATTTTAATATTGGGGGGAAATAATCCTACAAAAGTGGGAATAAAACTGTCCCATTCAAAATTTTCTTCTCAAATAAAAATATTTGGATTCATCCTATTCTGTGCTTATAAGGGAAACATACCTTCTATTTTAAGGTTTTGCTATTGTTTATACAAAAAATAGTCATTTCTGAGTGGTAGTCATAATTCTGCATTCAAATAAAGTGTTAAATAAGATGTAGTGAAACATGTTTAAAATATATATTAAAATTAAAGAACTGTTTTACAACTAATTGCATATCTAAAGCTGTTCTGTTAGTTTTGGGTGACAAAATAAAGATGCGTTTGTCTTGGCACTTTAAATTTGAGTGAGTACTGGCTAACTATAAGATGTTCAGATGAACAAAGAAATACAGAAGATGAACTATAAAGAACAACATGAATGAACAAAATCAACTTTATAATTACTGGGCAAACTACAATGTATGATTTGAATTACTACCTGAAATGGTCACTCTCTCTCCAAACATCCTTTGAATTCCTCCCCATAGTGTCTGAGGGGCCATAATGACATAGAAATGTTGATTAACTCCAAGTCTTGAAAGCTTTTCAATCTTAAGAAGTCTCTTGTGGGACATAACTACCCTTTTGTGGCGCTCTCATAAGATAGGGTCTGTCATCCATTTCTTCAGTTGACATCGTACTTCACCACAGTGGTAAGAAGGTACCTCATTGGGCTCTGCAGAGGGAGGGTGAGCAAGAGAGGGGCAGCTGCCTTCCTAGAAGAGATTACATTACTGCATCAGTAATTCCAACCTGGGACCACCTGACACAGATGGAGTCAGGGGAAAATGCCAGTGTATGAAGAGCAAAGTAAGATACACAGAATACTGCCTTTAACTGCTGTGCTGCTCTGCCTCGGGCTGGTTCTGTGGACAGAGCATAAACCATGTGGAAAGATTATGCTCAGGTAAGTGGATTTACACTGCATATTTCTAAGATAGTGTTATGGCCTTACAATTTTTCACTTTTATTGTATAAGTGTCTCTGCTCTGAATACATTTCAGAGAAAAATCTTAAGTGAGCATTCAAAGAAAGCAATACAAATGTACTATAGTGTGATCAAGTGGGCATTTTAACAATTTGTAATTACTTTTCTACTATATAAGTTGCTTCACACTTCACAAGGTGGGCTTATTAGGAGTCAGATAAATTCATGAAGGTGTGCAACCTCTATTATATTTCTGTCCTGGGCTATTTTTCTTTCAAAATTTTATAGCTGCTTAAGAGATGACTTTGAGGGAAAATACTTTAGCTAATTTTTATTTTAAATGCTCACTTCTAATATCATAGAAATATTGAAAGATACAATTATCCTGTTCCCCTTGCTTCTGGGAAGCTTTTCGGTTTGTATTTTTGAGTGTGCTATGTATTGAAAATGGTATATGGGAGATGTCCTAACACAAGGATGGAATTTTAGGTTCACTACCCATCTCTCTCAAGGGTCTAATTACACACAAAGTAGCAGGTGACATCCTCTGCTACTTCTGTACAGAGCTCTGCCTTTCCTATCATCAAACCTGCCTCACATCCTCTGAGCCTCAGGCAGTTTACAAGCCCCATGGGATCTGTGTTTGTATTCCTGGTTCCTAAGTTGGACCCACTAGAATCCCAGAGACCACAGAGCTGTCTGTAGGGTCCTATGACTCCCCCCAGGAGAATAAAGGAGAAGGTGGATGGGAGCCCTCGAGAGTGCTCAGGGCTCTGCCTCCAGGCTCCCTGCCAACACTGGGCTATGCCCTTCCCTCAACTCAAGCCACTGACTCTCAGGGGGAAGTGACGGATGCTCAGAAACTGTAAGCTCCTTAGATCCTCTGCCCACATTTGAGGTACACATGAACTTAGTGAGACAGTGATGCATTTTGTGGAGGGGAACAGACAATACTTTTTAAGTTGAAAGATCCAATGCAGAGTTCCAGACCTGTCATGATTCCAACCAACTGTGTATAAATTTCTTACCCTCCTTGAACTTCCATTCTTTCTGTGAAAAATAGAGGTGATGGCGAGTGCCCCTGGTGCCAACTCCCATTCCAACCCCCAGGAAAGAAGATGCTTTAGTGTTTTACACACCATGTATATAAAAGTACACGTGAGTTCTCTGTTCAAGGACTAGTGGAATGAGGCAAGGGAGAAAAATATATAGTTAAAGAAGAAACAAAAAAAAAGAAAAAGAGGCATTATTTTCTTTGAGATAATAACAAATACACTTGAGGAGTTCAAAAAGCACCAGGAGCTGGGAGCTCCAGAGCCCAGTCTTGTGTATGCCATAACCACCATGGAAACCGCAACAGAATATTGAGTGTTTCCATGATGCAGCTCCATTAACTAACAGAAAACTAATGTCCTCTCCCTAACTTTCAGAGAACTCAAGATTGTATGTTTTGGAACCTTACTGAGCAATACTAAAGTTTTGTTTCTCTTGCTCTGGGGAAGGTAAATATGCTCGAGAATGAGAATAAAGAATGAAGATATATTGTCAGAAAATAGATACCTTAATTCTACATATACGCAGCCTAGGAAAGCTGGATAATTTCCTCAACAGTCTTTCTAGAAGGCTCCCCAGGTCCCAGTTATAATAGGGTATGAGATAACCCACCTGGATAATGGCTCACCTTGGGTTCAGTTTCTCTTTGCTCCCACTTTTAGTTTTATTCTTCATATTCACCTTGATGCTGGTGACCATCAACCATGGTTTATGATTAGAAAAATCCTACCATGCAAAGAGCACTAGGATGAGGAACTTGCACAACAAATAACTTAAACAAAATTAAATAACTTTTTTAAATGAATTAAAAGATGTCACAGATATTCAGTAACGTACCAGCAGATATGTAACTAAAACTCTGCACAAGTGCATCCCTCAAATCCATTAGCACTTAAAATTTACTGAAAGATTTTTATGCCAAGTAATTGTAATTTAACTTATATAATTTTGGTATGTCTTAAGAAAAAGACAAATATATTTCCCATCATTATATTGTTTTATTACTATGAAAAAGTTACTTTGACCTTTGTACTTTGTATTTACCAGAGCGTGATTTTTAGTCTCATTTTACAAATTACATTAACTATAAAACAATGATATACTATGGTACCAGCGATTCAGAAGTCATCAATATAGCTTAAATGCCAACCTCTTACAGAGGATTTAAGTGGTTCACATGCTCTTAAGAGTTGTAAAGTATTGCTTGTTATATATATTGGCCATATACTTATTTCATACAATTTTTCAGTCTTTTGTGAATTAAAGATTATTCTGCAAAAATTAATATAGCTGTTCTTTTCTTTAAACATCACTCTGATGATTTTTCCTAGGATTAAGGTGAGATATTTTGTATCAGTCACATCCCCGCCCTACCATCCAATGATTAGACTGTAATAATATGCTCTATACACAGCAAGCCATTTCTTTTAAGAAGTCCTAAGATGGCAGCTGCGGATACCCAGAAATGCAGTAAATATTTCACTCATAACACTCAAAGACTGGCTGGTGTGGAAGTACTCTGGGCATAGAGACAAGCAATGGAACTTTTCTGCAGGCCTGTGCAGGCATGAGAACAAGTATGGGGCCAGGGTCTACATGCAAACACTGTCAGAACATGGAAGATGGAGCGGATGAGTTTGCCAAGGACTCAGGAGGACCAAGCTAAAGAGCTGGGACTTCAGCAGTCAGGAGTTTAAACAGTTGCCCCAGGAGAAGGGGGCATCTTGGGCAGAGCAAACCACCACACAGAGCAGAGAAGCCTGGAAGGACACCTGGAAGGTGTGTTGCGAGACAGCAGGACATAGGATGGACCTTGTCATTTTGGAAACCTGATGCTGCGCAGAGAGAGCTGAGTCTGAGGAGGTGGGTTAAGGGCACCTTGTGAGGGGCTTGAATATCAAAATAACAGAGAATGCATTCCACAGACAAGGTGGGGCCCAGAGTGTTTTTCAGGCAGGGAGAGGCAAAGGCAACTTGGTCTGTGTGAAGATGCCCTGGTGAGGGCACAAAGCTTGCAGGGGGCAGGGCAGGGAGACTTGTTTTAGAAATTTTTAGATGCCATGCTTTAAAGTGGGAATTTTTATACCTCCATTCTGCATACTGCAGCTAATAGTATTATAATAAATAAGTAAGAATAATTTAAAATAAAAACCATTTCATTTGGAATTTAACCAATTCTATGGAGGTTTTAGAGTGGCAAGATTATCTCCTGGGACACCATCAGGTTTTGGCTATGGTTTTTTTATTTTTCCTTCTTTTCTAGATAGCAACAATTCAATCAAAGTGGTGGTAAATTTCTAGGAACAATGACTCTACTGCAGAGCCTCCCATGGGTACCTGAGACCTGCATCCTACACCAGTCTGAGCCCAGAGTGTGAGCATGCCCTCCTTCCCTACAGAGGGAGCCCTGCATTTCCTGCTCCAGGGGTTTTTTTCTGAGAAGAGTGGGGGTAGGGCCTGAGAGGCTCCCCTGAGCTGTCCCCTGTGAACCCTAACAACCTCTGCCTGGAGTTTATAAGGGCCAAGGGTCTGTGAGGATGTGACCTAGCAGAAATGGATCATTGTGTGAGTCCAGGAGGTGGCATGTAGTGGGCCAGTATAAAAAGACTAGGTAAGCAGCTATTTTTTTAGATGCCCAATTTTCTACAAAAGATTGCAAAGCATACAAAGAAACAATAAAATATGGGCCATTGAAAGGAACAAAATAAATTTTCTGAAATCATCCCTGAAGAAACACAGGTTTTGGATTTACTCAACGAACACTTTAACCAACTATCTTAAAAGTTCTCAAATAGATAAAGGAAAATAGAGAAAAACAAAAGGAAACCAAGAAAATAATATATAAACAAAATTAGAATATCAATAACACAGAGACAG
This sequence comes from Cephalopachus bancanus, assembly GCA_027257055.1. Taxonomy (NCBI): domain Eukaryota; kingdom Metazoa; phylum Chordata; class Mammalia; order Primates; family Tarsiidae; genus Cephalopachus; species Cephalopachus bancanus. The sequence goes on along the minus strand of JAPVLO010001470.1, from coordinate 27,936 downwards.
AAGTTATTTTTTAAAATCAAATGAAAATCCTGGAGCTAAAAAATATAATAAGTAAACTTAAAAAGTCACTTAAGGGGTTCAACAGCAAACATCAACAGGCTGCAGAAAGAATCAGTGGATTTGAAGACAGGTAATTTGAAGTTGAATATGAAGAAGAAAGATAAAGAATAAATAAAGATGAAGAAGCCTGTGGTGGTGGCTCACACCTGTAATCCTACCACTTTGGGAGGCTGAGGCAAGAGGACTTCCTGAGCTCAAGAGTTTGAGACCAGCCTGGGCAAGGTGGTGAGATCTCATCTCCACAATAAATTTTTTTTTAAAAATTAGCTGGGCTTGATGTCACACACTTGCAGTACCAGCTACTTGGAAGACTGAGGAAAAAGGATTATCTGCACCAAGCAGGTCAAGGCTGCGACACCTGTGATCATGCCACTACACTCCAGCCTAGGTGAAAGAGTGAGGCTCTGACCCAAAAAAAAAAAAAAATTGAAGAAAGACTAACAGACTTATGGGATAAGATCAAGAAAAGCAATTCATACATTATGAGACTTCCAAAAGAGAAAGAGGGAGACAAAGAGGCAAGAAGGTTACTGGAAGGAATAATGGCTAAAAGAGTCACAAAGTTGAGGAAAGACATGGATACACCACAACAAGAAGCTTAACAAACTCCATGTCGGATAAAAATAAAAAGACCTACACCAATATATTTTAGTCAAACTGTCAAAAGCTAAAGACAAAGGCGATCTTGAAAGCAAGAAGAGAAATGTGACTCATCACAAATAAGGAAGCCTCTATAAGATCATCAGCAGATTTCTCAGAAGAAATTTCCAGGTTGGAAAATAATGGTTTGTAGATTCAATGTGATGAAAAATAAAGCTTTCAACAAAAAATTCTACATTGGGCAAAACCATCCTTTAAAAATTAGGGGGAAAAATATTCCTTCATTATCAAAAGTTGACAGAGTCCATTAGTGACTTTAGAGTCAAATACACAAGCATAGATTGAAAGTAAAAGAATAAAGATATTCCTTGAAGATGGCAACAGCATAGGTGGAATTGGGAGATTCTCCGAACATGAGTTCCCAAAAAGATTCTTACTTTTCTTCCCCCAACCCCCTGCCCACCACCAGCCACACTGGTCCGAGGACCGGGGACCCTTGGTCCCACACAGGGGTGGATATTGCGCCCCCGGCTGCTGCTGCTCCACTATACGTGACTCCCACCTGTGCAGGAGTCTCGGAACTCGGCTCCCTCCCTGGCTACATCATCTCGCCCAGCACCCAGCATCAAGCTGCCAGTCACACAGGGAGGCTCTGTGCACCCACCCCTCAGAGATACCAATTCCATTTCTGGCTGAAATACCCTGTGAGCGGCCCAGGGCCACTCTCGCCACTCACCGCCTTCCCCTTGGAGCTTTGGAGCTCTGAAGCTCTGGGCCCACTCTGGCTGAGGCACCCAGCAGGTGACTCCATGCTTGTGTAAGGGAACAGCATATCTTAAGGAGGTGCTGATCAGAGGCTCTCAGCTCCAGAGGAGGGAACTCCCGACTCCCTCCTGCACCCCAGCCCGCTGGTGGCACCCTGGATCCAGCATCCAGGTGTGCAGCTGATCCCCGGTGCCTCCCACACCACCACAGTCCATCATAGTGGATCACCCAGAGACCCAGACAAGGGGAGAGAAAGCATCACGAAAGAGAAACGGCCACCTCTGCCATTCTCCAGGCAGAGATTTGCATTGCCCCACCCACCTATGAGCAGCATCCACCTCGGTTCCTAAGGTAATGTCGCTAAACAGGAGACAAAGCCCCTGCCCTATACTGAATCAGACAAAGGTAACTAAGCATCACAGACCTCCCAGGCAGCAGGCTAAAAGAAAACCCAAGCTGCAAGTAAATTTAGCTGTCTGCAATGAAAACAAAGGGAAGAGGCTGGAGATCAGAGCTGAAGAGACTTTAGACACTCAGAAAAGATTCCAGAGCTAGTCTGATTTCTTATTTTGACTTTTGATTTTATAATTTTGACTGTTTTGCTCACTTTTGTTTGCTTTTTGACTTACACTACCTGTTTGTGTTAGGCAAAACGCATCAAAAGGCATGATTTTATTGGTCTGTCTTTGTGTAGCTACCAGTATTCTTTAGGGAATTTTGCTTGCATGTTTTTTTCACTTCTCTCCAGCCTTGTGTATCTTTTTCACCTGTTAGTTGGTATGTATGTCTGTTTCCCCTCTCGCTCTTCTCTCTTTCTAACTTCCTATTGACCCCCTCTTCCTCCATTATTTTCCTCTTTTGTACCTCCTTTTGTTCCAGGGACCAAATCAACATACTGCTGCACAGACACATTGTAAGGAAGTGGGAAATAGGTTACAGTGGGCTCATACACCGGTTGGTGGATGGTGGAATCAGCATATGATTCTGAATCACAGCATCCCCCTCAATTAAAATTCAAAACTGTAAAAAGAACACCTGCAGCCAACACTCCAACCTCAAAAATGAACAAAGCCAGAGAAACCTCATAAGAAAGAACAGGAGATTGCACAAGCAAATCAAAAGCAACCCCACCTTCCCTGAAACACAGAATTAGAGAAGGGGAGGGAAGTGGTGAGAGAGAGAAAAATCTACACAAATGAAGAAAAACCAAAAGAAGAATATGGGTCTCTCCCAGGCCCCTGGGAGGGCAGACACTGAGAAAACTGACTTTGAAATGCAAAAAATGAAGAGCCCCCAGAATGACTGGTCTCAAACTACAAACCTAGATATCAAGAATTAATGGAGAGATTAAAAAGAATTGAGGAGAGACAAGAAGAAACTAGGAAGGAGCTGATAAAAGTAATAAAGAATACTGTGAATGAAATAAATAACAAACTGATAAGCATGGAAAGCAGAATTACCCAAGCAGAAGAAAGAATCTCAGAGCTTGATGACCAAAATATAGAACTAACCCAAACTCTTAAAAACACAGAAAAGAAGCTCAAAAAGACAGAACAAAACCTTCAAGAGATGAGCGATTACTTCAAGAGACCAAACCTAAGAGTAATTGGCCTTCCTGTGGCAGAAAGACAGAGACCACACTAGAACAAACTTTCCATGAGATTATTCAAGAAAACTTCCCTTATCTAATCAGTGATGCAAAAATTCAAAAACAAGACAGAGAACTCCTGCAAGACAACAAATGAGAAGACCAACTCCTAGACACATAATAATTCACCTAAACAAAGTAAATATAAAAGAAAAAATCCTAAAGGCAGCAAGAGAAAAAGGCCAGATCACCTACCATGGAAGACCAATTAGAATAGCAGCAGATTTATCTACAGAAACCCTGCAGGCTAGGAGAGCTTGGAGCCGTATCTTCAAAGTCCTAAAAGATCAAAAATTTCAACCAAGAATAACCTACCCAGCCAAGTTAAGCTTTATCAGTGAGGAAGAATTAAAATCTTTCCCAGATATCCAATCCCTAAGAACTTATGCTGCCACCAGACCACCTCCACATGAAACATTTAAGAAAGTACTAAACACAGAAGAAAAGGAAAAAAGAACAATGTTCTTCACAAGAGTACAGGAAAAAGAATAAAATACACATGAACCAACCCCAAACCAAAAGAAAGACAAAAAAACCAAGTGGAAGAACAACAACTCTATAAGAATGCTATGATAGGGATGAACTCTCACATTTCAACAATTAGCCTGAATGTGAATGGACTAAATGCATCACTGAAAAGAAATAGAATGGCAAAATGGATAAAATACCACCAGGCAACAATATACTCCCTTCAAGAAACCCATCTCACTAGAAAGGTCATACACAGAAAGTAAGAGGATGGGAAACAAATTTTCAAGAGAATGAAACACAAAAGAAAGGAGGAATCACAATACTTATTTTAGACAAAATATCATTCAAGTTATCAAAAATTAAAAAGATACAGAGGGCCACTACAGAATAATAAAAGGTTCACTCCACCAATAAGAAATATCTACCCTAAACATATATGCACCCAACATAGGAGCACCAACTTTCATAAAGCAGCTTCTAGGAAAACTAAAGAAAGATATTGACTCTAACACCATCAAAACTGGGGACTTTAATACCCCACCCACAACCCTAGACAGATCATCGAACAAAAAATCAGCAATGAGATCCAGAACCTCAATGTGACTCGACAAAATGGACTTAATCGATACCTACACAACACTCTGTCCAAAGACCACAGAATACACATTCCACTCATCATCACATGGAATGTATTCTAAGATCGGCCACATACTTGGCCATAAATCAAGCATAAGCAAATTTAAAAAGACTGAAATTTTACCATGCACCTTCTCAGACCACAGTGGAATAAAAATAAACGTTAACACCAACAAGGTCCCCCCAAAACCCACAAAGACATGGACACTAAAAAGCATGATGATAAACAACTCCTGGGTCAATGATAAAATCAAGAGAGATCAAAAGATACCTGGAAACAAATGAAAATGAAAAAAACATCTTACCAAAATCTCTGGGATGCCATGAAAGCTGTAGTAAGAGGGGAATTTATATTCCTACAAACGCACATGAAGAAAATGGAAGGATCACAAATTAACAGCCTAACAAGTCACCTAAGGAAGCTGGAAAAGCAAGACCACAAAAACTCTAATTTTAGTAGAAGAATTCAGATTTCCAATATAAAAGCCCAAATCCAGGACATAGAAGACAAAAATATAATACAAAAAAATCAATGAAACAAAAAGCTTGTTCTTTGAAAGGATAAACAAGATCGATGGTCCCCTAGCTAGACTGACCAAGAAAAAGAGAAAAAACGCCCAAATAAACACAATCAGAAACACAAAAGATGAAGTTACATCTGATCCTGAGGAAATACAAAAGATCATTAGAGACTACTATGTACACTTGTATGGAAACAAACTTGAAAACCTTTCGGAAATGGAGGACTTTCTGTCATCACACAACCTGCCTAGGTTGAAACAAGAAGAAATTGATGAATAGATGAATTCATCACCTAAATAGATGAATAACAATCAAGGAAATTGACTGCATAATAAGAAAACTTCCTACAAAAAAAAGCCCTGGACCAGGTGGCTTTCCAGCAGAATTCTACAAGACATTTAAGGAGGAGCTGATACCAATCCTTTAGAAGGTATTCCAGGCAATTGAGAAAGATGGAATTCTTCCCAAATCATTTTACAAAGCTAACATCACATTGTTACCCAAGACAGGTAAAGACCCAACAAAGAAAGAGAACTATAGGCCAGTATCTTTGATGAACATAGATGCTAAAATTCTCAACAAGATCCTAGCAAACCAGATTCAACAACACATCTCAAAAATCATCCATCATGACCCAGTAGGCTTCAACCCTGGGACACAAGTCTGGCTCAACATTCATAAAACCATAAATGTAATTAAATACATCAACAGATGTCAAAACAAAAACCACATGATTATATCATTAGATGCAGAAAAAGCTTTTGATAAAATCCAGCACCCCTTCTTGATAAAAACCCTCAAACATCTAGGCATACAGGGAAGGTACCTCAAAATAGTAAAAGCCATCTACAAGAAACCCACAGCGAGCATACTCCTAAATGAACAAAAATTGGAATCATTTCCCCTGAAAACTGGAACAAGACAAGGATGCCCACTCTCACCCCTCCTGTTCAATATAGTATTGGAAGTCCTGGCTTGAGCAATCAGAGAAGAGAAGGCAATCAGGGGTATGCAAATAGGAAAAGAGGAAGTCAAGTTATCTCTCTTTGCAGATGACATGACTGTGTACCTTGAAAACCCAAGAGAATCTGTCAAAAACCTCCTTACACTGATAAAGGCCTTTGGCAAAGTCTCAGGATATAAAATAAATGTGCAAAAGACAATCGCATTTCTCTACACCAATAATATACAAACAGAAACCTAAATAAAAACCACAATTCCATTCACAATAGCCACAAAGAAAATGAAATACCTTGGCATCTTCCTAACCAGAGATGTGAAAGACCTTTACAATGAAAACCACAAAACACTGCTCAAAGAGATCAAAGATGACACAAATAAGTGGAAAAATGTCCCATGCTCATGGATTGGAAGAATCAACTTTGTGAAGATGTCCATCTTACCTAAGGCAATCTACAGATTTAATGCAATACCCATCAAATTACCAGCAACATTCTTCTCAGACCTAGAAAAAACAATACAGGAATTCATATGGAAACACAAATGACCAAGAATAGCCAGAACAATCCTCAGCAAAAAAAACAAAGCAGATGGTATCACATTACCAGACTTCAAACTTTACTTTAAAGCTACAATCATTAAAAGAGCTTGGTATTGGTACAGGAACAGGCATATAGACCAATGGAATAGAATTGAGATTCCAGAAGCAAAACCTCAATTTCTCAACCAACTCATCTTCGACAAAGCTTCCACCAGTTACCACTGGGGAGAGGAGAACCTATTCAGTAAATGGTGCTAGGAAAACTGGTTGACCACATGCAGAAGATTGAAACAGGATCCCTATCTATCCCCGTGCACAAAGGTTAACTGCAAATGGATCAGAGACCTAAATATAAAACCTCAAACCATAAGAACCTTAGAAAATGAAGGACATACCCTCATGGAAATCGGAACTGGCATCCAATTCCTGAACAAAACCCAAAACACACAGGCCATAAGAGATAAGATAGACAAGTGGGACCTCATTAAACTTACAAGCTTCTGCAAAGCCAAAGAAACCATCAAGAGAGCAGCGAGACAGCCTACAGACTGGGAAAAAGTATTTGCCAACTCCAGGTCTGACAAAGGCTTAACATCTTGGATCTACAAGGAACTCAAACATGCTGAAAAGAAAAAAACAAACAACCCCATTACAAAGAGGGCAAAAGATATCAACAGACACTTCTCAAAGGAAGACATCCAAGCAGCCAACAGACACATGAAGAAATGTTCAACCTCACTGATCATCAGGGAGATGAAAATCAAAACCACACTGAGATACCACCTAACTCCAGTCAGAATGGCAATTATCAGTAACTCAAAAATAACAGTTGCTGGAGAGGGTGTGGCAAAAAGGGAACTCTTCTACACTGTTGGTGGGAGTATAAACTAATGCAACCTCTGTGGAAAGCAGTGTGGCGATTCCTTAAAGCTCTAAATATCAACCTCCCATATGACCCTGCAATCCCCCTACTGAGAATATATCCTGAAGAACTCAAATCACTCTATCAAAAAGATACCTGCACACGTATGTTTATCGCAGCATTGTTCACAAGAGCAAGAACCTGGAAGCAACCATGCTGTCCATCAAAAGAGGACTAGATTAAAAAAATGTGGTACATACACATGATAGAATACTACACAGCAATAAAAAAAGAACAAGATCATGAATTTCGCAGCAACCTGGATGGAACTAGAGTATAATACTGAATGACCTCTCACAGAAACAAAGATCTGAGTATCACATGTTCTCACTCATATAGTGCACCTTGGTCATCCAACGTATTACCATAAGAAAATGACTGACAGTGGTGGGAAACTATGGGTCAGGGAGGGGAAGGGAGATGGGATTAATGGTAGTAAATATTGGTCTGGGGACAGGGAGACACCTCTTATCAACAAGGGTGCCTGAACAAAGCATATTTGTATACCTAACCCTTAAGTGTACCCCACAATATCATAATAAAAAATATTGATCATAAAAAGAAATAAAACAAAATGCAAGTTCTTTAAACCATCTGCACAAATGAAGAGAGAGAGAGAGAGAGAGAGAGAGTGTGTGTGTGTGTGTGTGTGTATGTAAAAAAAAAAAAGATATTCCTTGCAATTAGTCAACAAAAGTGAGCAGAGATGGTCATACTAATAACAGACAAAAACAGAGTAAATAAAAATTGTTTCAAGAGAAAAACTGTTTCAGCATATTACATTATGATTAAATGATCAATTGACAGAGATGCACAAAACACTCTACCCAATAACATCAAATTATACATTTTTCTCAAGCTCACATGGAACATTTTCCATAGGGACCATAAGTTAGGCCATAAAATATTCTTAACAAATGTAGAAAGATTCAAATCATACAATATATATTTTTGCTAGTAATGGAATAAAACCAGATATCAATAACAGAAGAAACTCTATAAATACAGGGAACTTCAACAACACACCCTCAAACAAATAATAGGTCAAAGAAGAAATCACAAACAAAATTTTAAAATATATCAGGATAAATAAAAATGAAGACACAATATGCCAAAACTTGAAAGTAGAGCTAAAAAGAAAATTTATAGCTGCCAATATTTATATTTAAAAAGAAAAAAGATCTCAAAATTAGTAAACCAATTTTGTACCTGAAAGAGCTAGAAAAAGAAGAACAAACTAAGCCTAAGGCTGGGAGAATAAAGGAAATAATAAAGATTAGAAAATAAGCAGGGCTCGGTGGCTCAGCCCATAATTCCGTGCCTTTGGGAGGCTGAAGTGAGTGGATTGCCTGAGCCCGCGGGTTTGAGACCCGCCTGGGCAGCGAGACCTCATCTCTACATTAAAATCAAAAAATTAGCTGAGCGTGGTAGCGCGCGCCTGTAATTCCAGCTACTCAGAAGGCTGAGGCGGAAGGATCTCTGGAGCCCAGCAGGTCAAGGCTGCGGTGGCCGGGAGCGGCCACTGCACGCCAGTCTGGGCGACAGAGTGAGACTCCAACTCAAAAAAAAAAAAAGATTAGAGAATAGGAAAACAACAGGAAGAGTAAATCCATGAAAAAAAGAGTTGATTCTTCAAAAAACAACAAAATGGGCAAACTTTTAACTATATTGGCTAAGAAAAAAGAAAGAAGATTCTCATAGTTAAAATCAGAAATAAAAGAGCAGGCATTACTAAAGATTTTACAGAAATAACAGGGATTATAGGTGAATACTATGAATAACTATATGCCAACAGGTTAGATAATGTAGGCAAATAGGTTACTAGAAATACAAAACCTACTGAGATATACCATGAATAAACAGAAAATCTTAATATATCTACAAGTAGCAAGGACATTGACTCAGTTATCAAAAATCCTTCAGAGCCGGGCTCGGTGGCTCAGCCTGTAATCCCGCACCTTTGGGAGGCTGAGGTGAGTGAATTGCCTGAGCCCGCGGGTTCGAGACCCACCTGGGCAGCAAGACCTCATCTCTACAATAAATCAAAAAATCAGCCGGGCGTGGTAGCGCATGCCTGTAATTCCAGCTACTTGGAAGGCTGAGGAGGAAGGATTGCCGGAGCCCAGCAGGTCGAGGTTGCGGTGGCCGGAAGCGGCCACTGCACTCCAGTCTGGGCGACAGATTGAGACTCCAACTCAAAAAAAAAAAAAAAAAATCCTTCAGTGAGGAAAAGCCTTAGACCTGATGACTTCTCCAGTAAATTCTACCAAACATTTAAAGTAGAACTAAAACCAATCTTTTTCAAGCAAAATGAAGCTTGGAAACAGTCTCTAAATCATTCTAAGAGGCCACATCATTCTATGAGGTCTGACACAAAAACAAAAGACACTACATGAAAAGAAAACTATGAACCAATAACTCTTGTAAGTACTAATACCAAAATCCTCAACAAAATACTAGGAAACTGAATTCAGCAACATATTAATAGTATTATACACAATGACCACGTGGAATTTATTCCTGAACCACAAAGATGGTTCATCATATGAAAAGAAATAAATGTAATACACAAGGAAAAAAGTACAAATAACCATTTCAATTAATGTAGAAAAACACTGGACAAAATTCATCATCCTTTCATAATAAAAACACTCAACAAATTGGGAGTAGAAATAATTGGCCTCAACATAATAAAAGTCTTATGTTAAAAAATAAGTAGATAAATAAAATTTGAAAAAACAGTGAACAGCATACACACAGCTTTTCCTCTAAGATCAGTAACAAGACAAGGATGCCAGCTTTTGGCATTTTTATTTAATCTGATATTGAAAGCCTTAGTCAGAGTAAGTAAGATTGAAAAATAAATAAAAAGAAGCTAGATTTTAAAAAGTCAATAATGTTACAGGATACTAAATCAACATGCAAAGATCAGTTGTGTTTTTATATACTAACAATGAACAATCTAAAAAAATTAAGGAAACATTTCAATATATAATATCATCAAGAATAAAATACGTTGGAATAAAATTAACAAAGGAGGCAAAAGATCTGTACACTGAAAACTACAAAATGTTCTTAAAAGAAATTAAGTTAGATACAAATAAATGGAAAAATATATCATGGTTGTGGATTGGAACACTTAATATTTTTAAGATGTCAATATTACTCAAAGTGATCTACAAACTTAAAGCAATCTCTATCAAAATTCCAACAGTGTTTTCTGCAGAAACAAAAAAACTTATCCTGATAAAGCAAATACGGAATTTCAAAAGACCTGAAATACCTAGCACAATTTAGAAAAAGAAAAACAATGTTGGAGATTTCATACTTCCTGATATCCAGACTTAACACAAAGCTAAAGTAATCAAATAATTTGTTACAAATACATACAGACCAACAGAATAGAACAGAGAGCCCAAAAATAAACCCTCACATATACGGTCAAATGATTTGCATCAAGGATGCCAGGACCATTTGATCAAAGAAAGGATAGTTTCTTCAACAAATGGTGCCAGGAAAACTGGATATCCATATACCAAATAATGAAGCTTAAGTCTTACTTTAAACCATACCAAAATATTAACTCAAAATAAGTTAAAGTCCTAAATGTAAAACCTAAAACTATACAACTCTTAGAAGAAAATATAAGGGAAAAACTTCATGACATTGGATTTGGAAATGATTTATTGAATATGACACCAAAAGCACAGATAACATAAGACAAAATAGATAAATCTGAATAGATTAAATTAAAAGTTTCTGCACATCAAAGGAAATAATCAATAAAATGAAAACACATTCTTTGGATTGAGAGAAAATATTCACAAACCATATACCTGATAAGGGGTTCATATCCAGAATATATAAATAGCTCCCACAGTTCAACAACAAAACACCAACACCCAATTTTAAAATAGACCAAATACATGAAAACAAATAGACATTTCTCCAAAGAAGATATGCAAATATCCAATAAGTCCATGAAAAGATGCTAACGACAGTAGTTATTAGGGAACTGCAAATTAAAACCACAATGAGATACCACCTCGGACCCATTAGAATAGCTTCAAAAATGCAACATAACCGGGCTCAGTGGCTCAGCCTGTAATCCCGCACCTTTGGGAGTCTGAGGTGAGTGGATTGCTTGAGCCCGGGGGTTCGAGACCCACCTGGGCAACTTGGCGAGACCTCATCTCTACAATAAATCAAAAATTAGCCGAGCATGGTAGTGTGTGCCTGAAGTTCCAGATACTTGGAAGGCTGAGGCGGAAGGATCGCGGGAGCCCAGCAGGTCAAGGCTGCAGTGGCCGGGAGCAGCCACTGCACTCCAGTCTGGGCGACAAAGTGAGACTCCAACTCAAAAAAAAAAAAAAAAAAAAATGAAACATAAGATGTGCTGATGAGGAGGTGGAGAAATAGCACCCCTTGCATACTCCTTGTTGGAATGTAAAATGGTATAGCAGTATGGAAAACAATATGGTGGTTCTTCAAAACATTAAAAATAGAATTACCATGTACTCCAGCAATTCAATTTCTGAGTATATATCTAAAATAATTGAAAGCATGGACTCAAACAGAGAATAGTTATTTGTACACTCAAATTCATGGCAGCATTATTCACAATAGCCAAAAAGTGGTAGTTACCCAAATCTCCGTTGGTGGATGAATGAATAAACAAAGTGCAGGTTATTCATACAATAACTATTATTCAGTCTTAAAGTTAAGGAAAAATTGAGCCATGCTACTACATAGATGAAGCCGGGTGGCATTATGCTCAGTGAAGTAAGCCATACACAAAATGACAAATACTGTATGACTCTACTTACCTGAAGTATCTAAAGTAGTCAAAGCTATAGGGACAGAAAGCACAATAGTGGATGCCAGAGGTTCAGGAAAGGAGGAATGTGGAGTTGGTGTCTACTGGGCATAGAATTTCAGTTCCATCACAGAAACAAAGAACCAAACATCACATGTTCTCACTCATAAGCAGACCTTGAACAACTATCATAATACTATAAGAAAGAGATTGGCAGTAGTGGGAAACTGCCGGGGGGGAGGGGCACACCTCATCAACAAGAGTACCTGAATAATGAACATTTGTATGCCTAACCCTGAATTGTACCCCACATCTTTAAAATTAAAATTTTTTTAAAAATCTGAAGATGGATAGTGGTGGCAGTGGTACATGTAATGCCACTGAGCTATACACTTAAAATAGACTAAAATGGTAAGTTCTGCATCATGTATATTTTGCCACAATAAAAATAATTTTAACAAAAAGGGATCATTTTCACTAATATGAAGATTTTCTGTGAGACTCACATTGATTGCAATTCAGTGAGAAGTTCAAAGTTTCCTGGAGCTTATAAACTCCCTGTGGTGGTAGCACAACACTGGTACAGACTTCCTGGGCACCCTGGATATCTGCCACCTGCCCCATTCCATTTTCATGCCAATGACCCCAAAACCACTTGCCATTGCACCTCACTTGGGGGTGCCCAGTGGCATGACAGGTGATATAGTTCTAATTCCTCACCAGGCCTATGCATGTGTCTCTACACCAGTCAAAACAATACATCCATCATCAAAAGTACACAGTGAGATTCTGAACTAATTTATCTAGATATTGTCAGTACTGATACCTTTTTTATTTCCAATGAACTCTGAATCATTAATCCAAATAAAGAGTTGACATAGAGAAAGTCACATATTCATGATTCAATTGAAAAAAAAGTCAAGGATCCTTGTCCTCCCACCCCATCATGATGAAAATGGCCGTATTGATGGGCTGCCATCAGTCAGTTCTGACTGAAACTTCTTCCCATTGAAAACAGCCAGTGAATCAGAAGGGGAGGCAGAGAATTTCCCAGGAGACTGCCCATTAAACTGACTCCCTGCCAGGTCCTTGGGAACACAGTGTAGTAACAGGTCATCTCACGGGGCTGCCAGATAGATGAAAATCTATGCCTTCAGCATACAAAGCAAGATGCATTATTAAGGAAAGCGATAACTGAATAGAAGATCAAGTGGAATAATAAAACTAAAATCAGCATTAAAAGGCAGAAAGCAAAACCAAAGAAAGCTCAGCTGCAAAGTAAGTTTACATGAGAAAATAAATTTAAAAATGGAATCTGAAAATAACTTAACAAATTGTAAATGAAAAGACATGAGTCTTGTCAAGAGAAGAGAGGCAGATGCGAACGAGCCAACATCTGTCCTCCTCTTCTGCAGGTGTGAACAGCAACAGGCAAGTCCCTCAAACCTTTCACCTGCCCCCTCTTCAGGCTTTCTCCCTTTCCCTAGATAACTCTTGGCCTGGTATTGTTCCTTAGGACCAGCCATTTGAGTTCAAGTTGATTTAGTGAATAAGGGTTGTTCTCTGTCCTCCTTTCCCAAGAGTTGTAGAGGAAGACAGGGCTTCTTATGACTACTTCAGAATGGAGATCAGAGTCAGGCCTCTTCATTTTCAAAAAAGAAAACTGAAGCTCAGAAAAGTTAAGCCCTGACATGGGTCACAGAACCAGAGTCGGGCCTAGATCCTAGGTATGCTATCTTGTCTTTCATTTATTTGCACAAAGATACCCTGGAATTCTTACCTGAGCAAGTCCACACCCCTGTATGAAGAAAGAAGGTATTTATTTTATCCAACACTGAATACCTCTTGATGGTGCCTTCCACTCCTGACAAGAACAGCATGGCTGGTCTGTATCGTGCTCCCATAAGGAGACAGAATCCACATGGGACACAGAAACTATTTGGATGCCTGTCCCCTACAAATCTCATGTTGAAATGTAATCCATAGTTTCAGAGGTAGAGCCTAGAGGGAGGTAATCGGATCATGAGGACAGATTCCTGATGAATGGCTGGATACCATTTTTTCGGTGATGTTCTCACTCTATTCACTCAAGAGACAATTGTTTGAAAGAGACTGGTACCTCTTCCTCTCTCTTGCAGTGGTGAACAGCTCTTATCATGTGACATGCCAGCTCCTTCTGCCTTCAGCCCTGAGTTAAAACTTCCTGAGGCCTCACCAGAAGCTGAGCAAATGCTGGTGCCATGCAGAACCACGAGCCAAATAAAACTCCTTTCTTTATAAATTACCCACTCTTAGGTATTCCTTTATAGCAATGCAAAAGGGATGGATACAGGCACGAAACAACTGGGGAATCTTTGTTTCAATGTGGAGACTCAAACAAAGGAGACAGACATCTCAGAAGAGGATACAGTCTGGACTGAGACAGCAGCACCACATCATCTAGAGTTTCATTCAGGATTCAAAGATCAGCAATTTCGCAGGACTCCCTGACCACTCTCCCTGGCTGCATCCTTAGGCTTAGGCATACCCAGCCTTCATGTGACTCGGACTCACCTCTATCTCACTTTTATTTGGATTAATGATTCAGAGTTCATTGGTTGGAGATTAAAAAGGTATCAGAACTGGCAGGTGGAGGAAGGGAGGCAGCAGTCTTTTTCTCCCTGTGTCTCCCTTTCTTCAACTTTTTTCTCCCATGTACTCTAGGGATCTAACTCACTGCAGGTAATAACAACAAAAATAATAATAAGGAAAATAAAGGACAACCTCAATCTATCTTAGAATATTCCAGTGTCAGTGTAGCACAGAAACTGAGAACATGACCCATGAAGTTGGGCATCTTGGTTTCTAAGACAGACTCCCCCACTGACCACTGTATAACTCTGAGCTTCAGTTTCTTTGTCTGTAAAATGAGGACACTCACTAAGAAAGGCTAAATGATCTGGCACACAGTGAACACTGAGCAGTGTTGGCTGTGGCCACTGTGTTTTACCTGGGTTCAAACTCCAGCTTCCTTTCTAGATCCTACTCCTTGTAGCAAGTGCTATTCATAGGTCCTACATTCTATTTGCCATGGGGTTCAGAAGCATTTTCTATCAATTTCTCACCAATTCCAGTTTATTGCTCTTCTTCCCTTATAATAAGCAGGCAGAGCAAATAAATGAGAAAATATCTCTTCTCCTTTTAGATAACTATCACTTGACTATGCCACCTCTGTCCTTCCTAGCTGTTATTCAGGGTTCTCCAGAGAAACAGAACCAATAGGAGATACAGATGAATAGATTAGATAGACAGAATGATAGATAGATAGATAGATAGACAGACAGACAAATAGGAGACAGAGAAACAAAGAAAGAACACATACATAGATAAATTAAAATACAGATATAATATTTTTTTACAGAAAATGACTCAAGCCATTATGAAGGCCAAGAAGTCTCATGATCCACACCTTCTGCATGCTGAAAAACCAGGAAAGCAAGTGGTGTAATTCAATTCAAGCCTGAGGGACTGAAAACTAGGGAGCCCATAATTTAAGTCTCAGTCTGGGTCTGAAAGACCCAAGAACTAAGTGATATATAAGGGCAGGACATGGATATCTCAGATCCAGTAGAAAACAAACTTGTTCTTCCTCCACCTTTCTGTCCTAGTCACACCCGAGACTGAATAATGGTTAGAACAATCTTCCTTACTCAGTCTACCAATTCAAATGCTAGTATCTCCCACCCTGAGAGGCATACCCAGAAACAGTGTATTACCAGCTATCTGGGCATCCCTTAGCATAGTCAAGTTGACGTATAAAATTAGCCATCACATTGATTATTGTTATGTTGAGATAGGTGGGAGTCTTAACTCAGGGAATCTGCAAAGGGAACTTTTTGGAAATGTGGTTGTTGCAGATATAATCAAGTTAAGAGGAAGTCACTAGGGTGCACCCTAGTCCAGTATGACAAGTATCCTTTTAAGAAGAGAAGAGGCGCAAGCAGGGAAGATGATGTGAGGACAAATGGGGGAATGCCATGTGATGGTGGAGGTGGAGATTGGAGTGATGCATGTATCAGACACAGAACTCCAAAGTTTGCAGGCCACACCAGAAGCTAAGAGAAAAGCAGGAACAGATACTCTTCTAGAGCCTCCAGAGATAGCATGGCCTTGTTAACACACTGATTTCAGACCTCTGGCCTCCACAACTGTGAGAAAGTACATTTTTGTTGTGTTCAAGCCATCCAGTTTCTGGTACTTTGTACAACAGCCCTAGGAAACTGAGACAGGTATAGACCTAATTCCTTTCAGTTTAACGATGTACTGCTGTGTTTGAGAGACAGGTTTTCCAAGGGATCCTGGATCTCACTGTGTGCTTCCTTAAATAATTGATTAAATGTATTTATGTATTTAATTTAAGAATATAAAATCTATTGGCAATGTAATTCATTAATTATTTCACTTATGATTTGGAAATGCACAGATGAAAATACATTGCCACAGTAATTCTGCATTCAGTTCTTAGAATCTCTTTTTTGGTAACTCAAAGAGATGAGTCTTTTCCTAGACTGAATTTTCTTTCAGTGGGAACTTTAGCTAATGAAGCTTTTGCTAAAGAGAAGCTGGAAGCTGAGAGCTCCTTGAGGTCTCGTTCACACAATTTTTCTTTTCCCTCTCTTTTGAGAAAAGAACAATATTAAATAATTAAAACTCAAAAGACGCTAAGCTGTTCAGGTTGAATGATTAAGAACATTCAAAAATAAAACAATAGAAGATTACAGTTCAAATCCAAATAAACTTCTATGTGGCTGATGCTGACAAACTGTGATTTATCTGGACCATCCTTATGTAACAGAGGCACAGTAGTGAGGTGAAGTTCTGCCATTTCTCCTGCCTGCCCTTCCTCTTTCTTGCTCACAGCTACTTCTGGAAAAGTGTCCTGACTGTTGGATCTCTTTCAAGACTGTGATGTTCCATAGCTCTTGACCGAGCTGAGGAAGAACGATGTCCTTCCTCAAGGACATAGTGAAAGGCAGATTTGCCAATCATCAATGAATAGGCATTCAAGCACAGCACAGGGTAACTGGGAGTATGCACAGAAGACGAGTCAAATGCTCCAGGTACTGGAGCTCCCCTGGAAGGTGTTCAAATATGCAGCGTCTCAGACAGGGTGCCATGCATGGACAGCTCTGTGATGTAATCCCAAAGGCGCAGCAAGAGAGCTTGTCCTTTTATTTCCAAAAAGGAAGTCATTTTAAAAGGTGTTTCTTACATTGAAATAATATTTATCTGTATCATCAAAAAGCCTGTATTAGGAATATACTCACTGTGGAGACAGATGACTTAGATTCAATCTATTCACATGATGGAAACTAAGACTAAATCACCATCTGAGCTGAAAATCTAAAATAAGTAATGAGTATAATATTTTTCTTTTTTAATTTTTAATAAAAACACAGTATAAATAATATGCCTTCTGGCCATATTTCTAGCTAGAAATGCAGATGTTATATTTAACATAATTATGTCAAAAGTATAATTTGGGAAAAAAGATAGAAGTGCCATAAAAGAGAATAGAAAATAACTGAAACCGCCCCAAATGTCAGCAGGGAAAGACTGGGCAAGCTGCTGTAGTTCATGATCATCCAGAAGGACATCAGGGAAACGGCGTCATTTTAGAAGCTGCTCACGTGACAGTGGAGACATGCAGATTGTATGGGCTGCCTATGGGTCCCTAAGTAATAGTAAAAAGGGCTCACGCAGTGGGCTGCTGTACCACAGAGGAGAACTGAATTGGGGGAGTCACTGCTCTGCTAAAGAGCATAAGCAAGCCTGCTCTTTGTCTGGAAGAGGTAGAACCTAATCTCTCAGGATTTCAGGATTACTACTGCAAACATACCTAGCCTGGGTACAGTGTGGCCTGGGCCTTGCATTCTTGGTAAACCCAGCAAGAACCTGCAGGATATATTCAGGGCCCATGGAGGATTGCCTCTCCCTAAACATCTTAAGGGTATTTCAATGGGTAAGGGAACCAAATAAAAACACTTTTTAGAGAAGAATACAGAAAGATCAGAACAATTGAATACTGTTGACAGGAATGTAAAGTGGTGCAACCATTATAGGAAGCAATAAGAAAGTTCCTCAAAAAATTAAAAATAGAATTATCACATGATCTAGCAATCTGACTTCTGGCTATACATCCAAAAGAATTCAAAGCAGGATCTTGAAGAGTTTTGTGCATACCCATGTTCATCGAAGCATTATTCACGATAACCAAGAGGCAGAAACAACCTAAACATCCAAAGACAGATGGCCTGATTTAAAGAAAAAATTGGCACATATACAATGGAATACTATGCTGCTTTAAAAAAGAAAGAAATCCTGTCAGATGTTATAATGAATGAACCTGGAGGACATTATGCTAAGTTAAATAAGTCAGTCACAAAAGTATAAATACTGTGTGATTCCATTTATATGAAGCAGCTAAAGTAGTGCAAATTACAGAAATAGAAAATAGTAAGGTGGTTGCCAAAGAACAGCAGAAAGAGAAGGAGGAATTAGTGTTTATTGGGTATAGAGTTCCAGTTTTGCAAGATGAAAAAGTTTAGAGATCTGTGCCACAAGATGTGAGTATACTTAACACTATAGAACTATACACTTAAAATGGCTAAGATGGTAAATGTAAAGTTATGTGGTATTTTAACCACAAAAAAACTATTTAGTATTTTTTCTTTCATCCTTTTAAAACTTAATTGAACAGCAATACATGCATGTGGTTTTAAAAATGGCACTCATTTTCTATATTAGTCTCTAATATAGATCTCTTGTGTATCCTTCCAGAAGTAGTCCATATATTTATATACACATATATGTATGTGTTCATAATGGGAATTTCAAATGAAAGCACAATATGCAATAACTCTTCCTCACATTAAAAAAAATGTTGGCCAGGTGCAGTGGCTCAGCCTGTAATCCCAGCACTTTGGGAGGTTAAGGCAAGAGGACTGCCTGAGCCCAGGAGCTCGAGATCAGCCTGGGCAGTTTGGTGAGACCTCGTCTCTACAATGAATCAAAAACCTAGCCAGATGTGGTGGTGTGCCTGTAGTTCCAGCTACTTGGAAGGCTGAGGCAGAAAGATCGCCTAAGCCCAGCAGGTTGAGACTGCGGTGGCCATAAGTGTGCCACTGCACTCCAGCCTGGGCAACAAGAGACCCCAACTGAAAAAAAAAGTTAAGCTCGTTATCAACACATATATTTACTTCATTCATTTCGTGTAAAAAAAAAAACCCATATTATATTATTCCATAGGATTGAGGTATTATTATTTATGTGTTCATCTACTGACAGAGAAGAGGGTCATGATTATAAGCAATGGTGCAATCAATATTCCCATAGGCACTTTCTGTGCACCTCTGTGGGTTGTCTAGTGGGATTAATTCCTAGGAGTGGATTTGTTACTTGGTATAGATGCTATACTGAGGGGATTTAAAGTGTCCCTACTTTTGGATAGTAATCTTTTGAGTTCTGAATAGTGGGTGCTTTTAGACCCTCCTATTTAATTTCATAGAAACTGCCCTGCAAAAGCTGTGCTATTTATGCTCCTATAGCATTGCCTGTGAGTTCCTGCATCCCCACACCTAAGGAAGAGGCTCTTTCTGCCCAGTCATTTGAGTGTTACCACCACAATTTCATCTCCGACATGACTCCCCTACACTGTGGCTGAGTATGGGCTCTGCAGTCAGTCAGCCAGGGTTCAAATCTTGGGACATCACAGCTGGCTGAGGGACACTGCAAAACTGACTAATCTTTTTGCCTCAGTTTCCCTCTCTGAGTATAATAAAGCTGTTGTGAGGACTAGTCAAAGAAATATATATGAGGTACATGAAATAGTGTCTGGCACTCATTACGCGTTCAGTATATGTTTATTTCTTCGTATTGTTTAATATTTCTCTTTAAATGGATTACTTTATTTTTAAACTTTGTGTACTAATTGATAAAAATATAGATCTGATGTTCTATTCACATTTTATTCTGAGACATCACATAAAATGCATAAATTTAAAATGAAAGGAAAATAAGTTTTTACTATGGCACAATTTAGGAAGTACTGTTGTAAGCAAACATAATAGAAAACGTTTTGAGAATTCAAAACGTGTGTCACGTGTGTCACACTGATGCTGTAGTTTGCATTTCTTCACATACCTATACAACTTGGAATGAACACCTTTTCATATATTTACAGATCTCTTTTTAAAAAGTAACTGCCTATTTATATTTTTGGCCATTTTTTTATTTTTTATAGCGATGTAGGGTACAAGTCAGAATTAGTTACACAAGCAGGCTTCATGAAGGTGAATTTGGGGCCTCCAACTGGCCCTCACTTCCCATGGCTAAGGACCAGATACCCTTTGTGATGCTACATTGCCCTCCCTCCTTACCTCCTCTGGCAGCGTCCATTGGGTCCAACTTATGAGTGAGAATATGTGGTATTCAGATCTTTGTTTCTGTGAAAGATCACTAAGTATGATGGTCTCCAACTCTATCCAATTTGCTGCAATTTCCATGAATCTGTTCTTCTTTGTGGCTGTATAATTTTTCATCATGCTTATGTACCACATTTTCTTTATCCAGTCCACTTTTGTTGGGCGGTGTGATTTGTTCCATATTTTTGCTATTGTGAATAGTGCAGTTATAAACATGCATGTATAGGTGTCATTTTTGTACAACTTATTCTTTGCCCATTTCCATTGTTCTATAAGAGTGTCTTATAAATTAAGGACAATAACGCTTTGCTATATATATTTAATTTTCCCCTATTTATGTTTAATGTCTTCAGATAGCATTTTTTTCTCACACATCATTTTTAAATTATTCTAATTTATCAATCTATTTTATTGTAGCACCTGGGTTTTCCATCTTGCTCAGCAATGCCTGCCCTCTCTAATATTACAAACACAAGCATTTCCTTGTGATGATGTCAAGTTCTTTCTACATGGATGTTTTATTTTAAATTGCTAGTTACTGTGTCTCTATTTCAGGTGTAAGGTAGGGATCCAGCTTTATTTTTTTCCAGTTGATTGCCTAGTTGTCCCAGTATTGTATATTAAATAATCCTTTTTTAAAAACTGATTTGAAATGCCACATTTATTAAATAAATGTTTATTACCAAGCCGTATTATGTTTCTTCACTAATCTTTGCATTAATATGCTAATATTAATATTATTAACACCAATTAGTATTGAACAGCTAGAATTAAGCTTCATAATAAATTTTCCTACTTTATGGGACTAATTCCCTTTATTGCTATTATTTTTACCAACTTCCTTGGCTATCCCTGCATGCAAACATTTCAAGATGAAATTTACAAAGATCTCATTTCATTTTAGGGGTAATTCAGGGTGAGTGTACAACATTGAACTATGGAGTCCAGATATCAAAGGTTAGGTATGAATTCCAGTCTTTTATGTCCCTTAGTGGTGTTTCAAATATTTTTTGGAAAATTTCGTGTTAATTTTATGTTTGTGATCCTATTAGATTAAAATCTTTATTTATTTTTTGGGCTAATTACTTATAGATAGGGAGAAAATTTGATATTTTTTAATTTTTACTTTTTATTGTTCATTGACAAATTATATATATTTATGGGGTACACAATGATGTTAACGGTACATACATATGTGTATATAGACTATATATATTCCACACACAATGTGGAATGAGTCAATCAAAGTAATTAACATATCCATCACCTCAAATACTTACCATTTTTTTAGAATATTTGAAATTTACTCTCTTAGCAATTTGAAATACACAATACACAGTTACTAACCATAGGCACCATATTATACAGTAGTTCTCAAAAATAGGCCAGACATGATGACGCACACCTATAATTTCAGTGCTTTGAGAGGACAAAGTGGGAGGATCACTTGAGGTCAGGAATTTGAGACCAATCTGGGGCAACACAGCAAGTCCTTTATCTCTACAAAAAAAAAAGTTTGTTGAAAAGAAAAAAAAAAGGAAAAGCGATTCCTCCTAATTGAAACTCTGCACCCTCTTCACCAACATCTTTCCATTCTCTCCTTAATCCCTAACCCTTCATAAATACCATTCTACTCTTTACTTCTATGAGTTCAACTTCTTTAGATTCCACATATGAGTCAGATCATGTGGTATTTGTCTTCCAGTGCCACAAATGATAGAATTTCCTTCTCTTTTAAGACTGATCAGTGTTCCATCATATATATATATATATATATATATATATATATATATATGCCACATTTTTTTCATCTATTCCTCTTTTGATGGACACTTAGTTTGATTTCATATCTTGGCTATTGTGAATAATGCTGCAATGAACATGAGAATGCAGATATCTCTTCAACATACTGATTTCAAATCCTTTGAGTTGCTGGATCATATGGTAGCTCTATTTTTAGTTTTTGTGAGACATCTTCACGGAGTTATCCATAATGGTTCATAAGAAAGCACATTAATGAGTTATTCTATTTTATTATTATTTCTCAGGAGATTTTTTGTGTGTTTATAGGGAGCAAATAATGATAATCTGTCTTTATGTCTAATTTTCATGCCTCTTGTATTATTTTCTTCTCTAACTGAATTCATCTGATAACTCAGAAAAGTGAGACTGGAAACTTAAAAGGAGAGTCTAAAATATTCATCATTTTAGAGTCACATGAAATAAGTGCTTTAACAACCTCAATTTTCCCAAAAGTAAGGAAAACTTCAAATTGATCTTCTCTGGAACCAAGTTATGAAATTTGGCAGAAGTTCAAGTCTGGGACTTTATCCCAACATAAAGAAAAAAATGTGAGAAAGAACTACTTTTTACCTGAGCAACACAGCTTCATTATAAAGAGAACTGCACCCTCACCACAGGAACTTTAAGAAGCACTGACCTAGACTATTTGAGATTGGTGGGCAGGCATGTATTTCACATCAGTGTTAATACAAATCCCTTTCAGTAAGTTTTCAATATTGTTTAATAAATGATACTGGAGGGAGACGCAGCAAGGTGGCAATGGGGCAACCCAGCGTCTGAAGCCCTCTGCAAGGAAGATCTGCAGTGGGTCTCTGACTCTCGCCCCGGGGGCTGGGGACCCCAGCATTGCAGCCTGCTCTTCAGACAGAGCTCGGCCGTTGCCACCGCTGGGACATCACAACAACTGGACAGTTATTGCAGTGCAAACAGTCCCGCCGCTGCCACAGCCCCTCCCCCCACCGCCGCCGTCGCCACCGCGGTCACCGCCGCTGCTGCCACGGCCTCAGTGATGGGTAGCACATCACAGCACCCGGCCGGAGGAGATCCACACCAAACCCTTCAGGGAAGATCTGCGGGGATTGCTACCACCTCTCCTGTGTCCGAGACTGTCCTGCCCAGCAGGCGTGGGGTTCCTTTTGCCTGCTCGGAGGCAGGCAGCCATCTTGTTCCTGTTCAGCCCCACCCCCTCTGGGGCGAGCAGCTGAGATAGCACCACCTGCTGGCGATTCCAGATAACAACACCGAAACAGGAGAAACAAGCTTGATAAAGACATAGACCAAACTGCTGAACGAAGGTTAATCTGAACTGTCCTTCACAGCAGATCAGGGGCAACTGACTCTAACTGCAAACTAATTTACCAGCTTGAAAAGAAAACTAGAAAACAGACCTGAAAGGACATTGGACTTAAACGAAATGTCTCAGAGTGTGCTTCATTGATTCTATCAGTTTAATGACTTAATTCTATTACTACTGTATTGTTCCCTTTTTTCTTTTTTCCTTTTCCTTTTCTTCTCTTTTCTTCTCTCTATAAACCATATCTTTGTATAGAGGAACAGGACACTAACAAGGTGGTTGGTTAGCTTGTATATTAGCATCACTATATGTTTTATTTTTATTTTTTTTTTTTTTGTATGAGAGTTGGTTCATCTGTAGCTGTGGTCTATTGTTTTTATCTGTCTCAGTATAGGCCTCTCTATTTGTTTGCACACTCGTTTGTTTCCCCCCTTACTCCTCTATCTCTCCACTCCCCTCTTCAACGCACTATCTGCTCCATTCTCTCCCCTCTGTTAACCACATTTTATTTCAGGGAGTAAACCTACAGCTCCACTGCACGGACAGATTCCAGGGCAGTGGGAAGTGGGTTCCAATTATCCACACGCCTGTCAGCAAATACCAGGACCTGCAGACAGATTTTGAATCACAGTCCTCTCCATAAGTACATCTCAAAACTGCAAAAAGGTTCACCTCCAACCTACACTGCAACTTCAGAATTGAACAAAATAAGAGGGTATACATAAAGAATAGAAGATTGAACAAACCGAAGTAAAACCAATCCCTTTACCCCTGAATAACAGAATTAAAGAAGACGGTGACGTGGAGGGAAGGAAAAAGTAGGGAGGGGGGAAAACCGCACAAATGAAGAAAAACCAAAAGAAGAATATAAGGCTTACACAGACCCCTGGGAAATCAGACACTGAGAAAACAGATTCTGGAACACAGACAATGAAGAGTCCCCAGAATGACTGGTTACATTCAACAAACCCAGACATCAAGACATTAATGGAGAGAATTTTAAAAATTGAGGAGAGACAAGAGGAAAATAGGAAGGAGCTGTTGTCAGAAATGACAGCAGTAAAGAATACTGTGATGGAAATAAACAACAGACTAATAAGCATGGAAAGCAGAATCAGCCAAGCAGAAGAAAGAATCTCAGAACTCGAAGACCAAAATACAGAACTAACCCAAACTGTCAAAAGCATAGAAAAGAAGCTCAAAAAGACAGAACAAAGCCTACAAGAGATGAATGATCACTTCAAGAGACCAAATCTAAGAGTAATTGGGCTTCCTGAGTTGAAAGAGAAACAGAAACCACACTGGAACAAACATTTCATGAAATCATTCAAGAAAACTTCCCTCAACTCATAAAGGATGAAAAAATTCAAACACAAGAGATTCAGAGAACCCCTGCAAGACAACAAATGAGAAGACCAACTCCCAGACACATAATAATTTGCCTAAACAAAGTAGCTATGAAAGGAAAAATCCTAAAGGCAGCAAGAGAAAAAGGCCAGACTACCTACCAGGGAAAACCAATTAGAATAGCAGCAGATTTATCCACAAAAACCCTTCAGGTTAGGAGAGCCTGGAGCCCTATCTTCAAAGTTCTAAAAGAGAAACAATTTCAACCAAGAATAACCTACCCAGCAAAACTAAGCTTTATTAGTGAGGGAGAATTGAAATCTTTTCCAGACATCCAATCCCTAAGAACCTACGCTGCCACCAGACCACCTCTACAAGAAACACTTAAGAAAGTACTGAACACAGAAGAAAAAGAAAAAAGAACAACAGCATTCTTCACAAGAGTACAGGCAAAAGATTAAAAACACACATGAACCAACTCCAAAACCCAAAGAAAGACAACAAATAAACAGGAACAACTCTGTAAGAACGTTATGACAGGGATCAACTCTTGCATTTCAATTATTAGCCTAAATGTGAACGGACTAAATGCACCACTGAAAAGACATAGAATGGAAAAATGGATAAAATATCATCAGGTAACAATCTATTGCCTTCAAGAGATTGACTTCAGTAGAAAGGACACCCACAGACTCAAAGTAAGAGGATGGGAAACAAACTTTCAGGCGAACGGAATACAAAAGAAAGCAGGAGTAGTGATCTTAATTTCAGACAAAATACCCTTCAAGCTATTAAAAATCAAAAAAGATACAGAAGGCCACTACATAATGATAAAAGGCTCAATCCATCAACAAGAAATATCTATCCTAAACATATATGCACCCAACATAGGTGCGCCAACTTTCATAAAGCAACTTCTTGGAAACTAAAGAAAGATATTGACTCTAACACTATCATAACTGGAGACTTTAATACCCCACTCACAACCCTAGACAGATCATCAGGACAAAAAATCAGCAAGGAGAACCTCAATATGACTTTGAACCAAATAGACTTAATTGATACCTACAGAACACTCCATCCAAAGACCACAGAATACACATTCTACTCATCATCACATGGAACATATTCTAAGATCGACCACATACTCGACCATAAATCAAGCAAAAGCAAATTTAAAAGGAACGAAATTCTACCAAACACCTTCTCGGACCACAGTGGAATAAAAATAAACATTGACAGCAACAAAATCCCCCCAAAATCCACAAAGACATGGACACTAAACAGCATGATGCTAAACAACTCCTGGGTCAACGACGAAATCAAAACAGGGATCATAAGATACCTGGAAACAAATGAAAATGAAGAAACATCTTACCAAAATCTCAGGGATGCCCCGAAATCTGTAGTAAGAGGGGAATTTATATCCCTACAAACACACATGAAGAAAATGGAAGGAACAGAAATTCACAACCTAACAAGCCACCTAAAGAAGCTGGAAAAGCAAGACCACAAAAAACCTAATTTCAGCAGAAGAATCCAGATCACTAAAATAAAAGCCCAAATCCAGGACACAGAAGACAAAAAGATAATACAAACAATCAATGAAACAAAAAGCTGGTTCTTCGAAAGGGTAAACAAGATCGATGTTCCCCTAGCTAAACTGACCAAGAAAAAACGAGAAAAAAACCAAATAAGCACAATCAGAAAAACAAAAGATGAAGTCACATCTGATCCTGAAGAAGTACAAAAGACCATTAGAGACTACTACGTACACTTGTATGGAAACAAACTTGAAAATCATAACAAAATGGAGGACTTTCTGACATCACACAACCTACCTAGGTTGGAACAAGAAAAAATTGAGACCCTAAATAGACCAATAACAATCAAGGATATCAACTACGTAATAAGAAAACTTCCTACAAAAAAAAGCCCTGGTCCAGATGGCTTTCCAGCAGAATTCTACAAGACATTCAAGGAGGAGCTGATACCAATCCTACTGAAGGTATTCCAGGTGACTGAAAAAGATGGAACTCTCCCCAAATCATTTTATGAAGCCAACATCACATTGATACCCAAGCCAGGTAAAGATCCAACAAAGAAAGAGAACTACAGGCCAATATCTTTGATGAACATAGATGCTAAAATTCTCAACAAGATCCTAGCAAGCCGGATTCAGCAATACATCTCAAAAATCATCCGTCATAACCAAGTAGGCTTCATTCCTGGGATGCAAGGCTGGTTCAACATTCGTAAAACCATAAATGTAATTAAATACATCAACAGATGTCAAAACAAAAACCACATGATCATATCATTAGATGCAGGAAAAGCTTTTGATAAAATCCAGCATCCCCTCTTGATAAAAACCCTTGAACATCTAGGTATACGGGGAACATACCTCAAAATAGTAAAAGCATCTACGAGAAACCCACAGCCAGCATACTCCTAAATGGACAAAAATTGGAACCAATTCCCCTGAAAACTGGAACTAGACAAGGATGACAACTCTCTTCCCTCCTGTTCAACATAGTATTGGAAGTCCTGGCCAGAGCAATCAGAGAAGAGGAGGCAATCAGAGGTATTCAAACAGGAAAAGAGGAAGTCAAGTATTCTCTATGCAGATGATATGATTGTGTACCTTGAAAACCCAAGAGAATCTGTCAAAGGCCTCCTTACATTGATAAAGGCCTTTGGCAAAGTCTCAGGATACAAAATAAATGTACAAAAGACAATCGCATTTCTCTATACCAATAATAAACAAACAGAAACCCAAATAAAAAACA
The DNA here is from genome assembly GCA_027257055.1 of Cephalopachus bancanus. Taxonomy (NCBI): domain Eukaryota; kingdom Metazoa; phylum Chordata; class Mammalia; order Primates; family Tarsiidae; genus Cephalopachus; species Cephalopachus bancanus. Next base: position 300 of record JAPVLO010001470.1, on the reverse strand, counting down.
CAATTCCCTTCACAATAGCCACAAAAAAAATGAAATACCTTGGCATCTTCCTAACCAGAGACATGAAAGACCTTTACAATGAAAATTACAAAACACTGCTCAAAGAAATCAAAGCTGACATGAACAAGTGGAAAAATATCCCATGCTCATGGATCGGAAGAATCAACATTGTGAAGATGTCCATCTTACCTAAGACAATCTACAAATTCAATGCAATACCCATTAAATTACCAACAACATTCTTCTCAGACCTAGAAAAAACAACACAGGAATTCATATGGAAAACAAACGTCCAAAAAT